>JABASK010000049.1:0-42912 GCA_019776465.1 Rambutanura hunanensis | reverse complement strand
TTATCATTCTGATCATTTCTCTTTTCAAGGGTTAAACCATGATTACCCTACGATTATATTCGGTTTCCAGGGTTTCCACAGTTTTCATCTTGTAAGATCTGAAATAGAAAAATTTTAGTTGACAAATGTTACTGTCGTCGATTCCTCTTTATATTTCAGCGTAGGCAGTGCTAAAGTTCGGAGTTTCGCTTATTTTTGAAAAGTATAGCGTCAGTTATTAGTCAAACTTTAAAATATATGAGTCTCATCACTGCCATATTTTTTTTTAAATTTTGTAATATGTCTGCTAGAATTAGATTACAAAAGTTTGAAATTGTTCAAAGCGAATTTAGGAATCTAATGTCAAAATTGTATTTCTTTTTCTTTCTTTAGGAAAATTCTTGTGGTGGATACAAATTATATCTGGACAGAATACTGAATTCTTTTAGAAACTAACTACTCACTGGATGCTTTCAACTACCATGTCAAGTTTAAATTGGAAAAAGTCAAGTGAAGTCACAGAATGTCATGTCGTGCCAACTTTATAACTTGTAACATTTCATACGTTTTTCAAGATGTTTGAGCCAAATGAAAACGTTGCTAACCAGGATAGTTTACTAACTTTTGTGTGTAGCTTATGTGAAGAATATTGAACGTTGCTGCTACGCCGCTTCTAGAAAACTAGCAAATTATATGGTTCTACTACCAAAACTAAACTCTGTGGAGTTTGAGTTTAGTCTTCGAATGAAAATCAATTCAAGTTACTTTTAAATTAGAATGAAAATTAATACTGTCCAAATGGAAACTGATATGTGAACGTTATAATTTCGTTTGAATAATTTTGTAATAGTATGGAATTAAAGTTGACACCGAAGTCAGTGTCCATCAACAAATGTACTTTCACCACAAGTTTTTACTTCTGGAACCTTCTTCTTTTCTCCACCTTCATCTTACTATTTCAAGTAACTCTCGGGAAAAATGAAATTTCAGATGCGGATCGACCAAGTAAGTAAACTTTTTGTAATGCATTTTACCGTTTAAAGCTATTTTAAATTGTAAGATAACATTGTCGGGAACGTAGGCACTAAAGTAAAGTTTAACATTTTTTTTCCGGTAAATACATCAGTTTATATATTCTCAAATCGGCGTAATATTTCTAATCCGGATCTAGGAAATTGTTTTGAAAATCAGTACCAACCGTTTTAATATTGAATTTAACCACAGCTTAATACACTTTTTTTTTGAAAACTGACTTTGATGGATTACCCTAGGACTGACATGTATAAAAAATATTCTGGCTGAGCCTATAATACCAAGTTTCTACTTGTAACCTGCAAAGTTCCAGCTATTATCCCTCAAGAGAAAATTTACAGGGACAAAAGCAGCATCGTCCCAAAAATCACTGTTTTGTTTTTTTTAAAAATTCAATTTACTCGTTAGCTGTATTCGAAAGTATTTGACTCACTTTAAAATTCAAACGGACCTCTGTTCAGCACTCTCTAATAACCATTATTTGTAACGAAATAAATAGCTTTTAAAATAAAAATTACTCGCCGAAAATGGAGAAAGTCTTACTAAAATGGACATGGTCCAGGTGGATTTTCTTATTAAAGGAATATAAAGTTGTCTTTTAGTAGTCGGCCCATGATGAGGCCCCACTAGTAGTTTCCTTTTAGTACTTTTATAGAACCATTCCCGATAAACCAGATTTTAATCGACTTATAAAAGTTGAGGAAGATTCTTAATTTTGGGCCAGTAAAAGAAATGGAACAGACGAATTTGCAATGAACTTCCAATTATTCGTGGAAAGTTACGTATTGTTTTATGCCTTTACGTCAATTTACGATGAAAGTATTGGTTAGGAAATACGTTAGCTTGAGGGTTAAACATTCCGCTAGTTACTATTTTCTAAAACTACGACATAACACGACAGCAGACAACCTATTGTTTGCTATTTCAAAATTTCATATCATTTTCCATGTTAATATTATTTCTATCTTCGTCATACTACTTTTGTTCTAATTCTGTAGGTAGTTGGATGAAAGTTTTTGGTTGCCTTCCGGGGCTTCTTTTTTATTTTTGTTTCTGAATCCTCCTATTTCTGATAATTCAATAGCACTGAAATTTAATGCATAGAAAGCTTGTTTTTAGACGACTCACTTAGCATTAGTTGTTTAATTTTTTTTTCGGGCCTTACGCCCTTACACGACTTGAGTAGAAACTAGTGAAATACGATTAAAATTTCGTATTATTTGGAGCATACGCGTTTGCTTTCAGTTCTGTAATGCTAGGATAATAGCGAGCGTTGGTTTTAGGATACACGTTTCATAAGAATCTAATTCCCATTAGTCAAAGCTTAGAATTGCACTTTTTACGCGGAAGCAATTTCAAGTTCTTGCTTTGTCAAACAAAAGAGAAAGCAAAGAACGGAAACAAATTCAGTCTTTTTTCCTTTGTGAATTTAAAAAAAAAATTAACTAAAAAATTAACTAGATTTTAATGATGCCGGAAATGTGTTTTCTATGAAAAGAGAAAAGTTGAAACTTTTGAGTACAGGTGTGGTGTGACAGAAGGCATACAAGTGGGTTCATTTTGGCTATAGGGAACCATATTTTAGTTTACGGCTAACGACCAAAAGGTTTCCGCGTTTTCTCCTTTCTCCAAATTTCAACCTGAAAAACGTAAAAGTTTATCGTTCGTTCAAATTTTGAGGAAGAGAGATGATTATCTACGTCAGTTTTCAATAGCCTTGGATGTTTTAATTTTTTAAACTTTTGTTTGCATATCCGAGAAAGTGGAGTCATCGCAACAAAGAGGCTACAATTTTTAGTGAGCTTAGAAAGACTTCTGTTTGATCAAAGTTTATACAAGTTTAGAAAGAATAACTAATTGATTTTAACAAAAAAAATCAATAGCTTTTTTAGAGTATTATTCATAACAATGAATATAAATCTCTCTTTAAATTGAATAACTTAATTTGTCATAAGTTTTAATGTTTAGAATAAGCTTTTAGCTTCTCATGTTTTGCGGTTTAGATAATTTTTAGGACGTAATTCAAAATAAAAGTTAGATTTGCGATTTTTGGATAATGAAGTAATTTTCATCGTTCTTAGGGGTTGTATCGAGACGTTATCGTTTCACGCAAAAATATTTACACGTCAGAGTGTGTGAGCATGTTAAAAGCATATATTCAAAAGACGAATTTAAAAATAAATGCATATGATTTATTTAAAATAGGCACACTTTGAAGTAACTATTAACTATAAGAAACACAGCTTCTTGCGAGTAGCACTTTGTTATTTAAATTCGCGTGTTTTTAGACCTGAAACGCTGGAACAGATTAAGAGACCTTTACACTTTATATACTTTTTAGGTTACGTAATAATGAGTAAAAATCTACTGACGTATCATAATTATACGGTATAAAATACAGCGTGCAATCTCAATTTTAAGACATGCAAAAAAACGACGTAACACCTATATACTCTAGCATATTGCTACTTACTAAGCCAGGAGTTGAGAGCTTTCTATTTTTATACTGCCAACAAAATTTTGAATTAAACATTTCGAAAAAAATGTAGAGGTCTTTGCTTTTCAAAATTTGTAACTCCAGTATAAGGAACTAGATTTACCATTACTTTAAACAATTATGTGCAGCCATTAAACAAAGGCAATTGTTTAGGAGATAAGAAGGGAAAACACTTTAGTCGCAAAATAGTTAAAACCATTTTGTGGTCTTGACCATTTTGTTGGTTTTACACTATCTTCATTACGGTTTTTACTAACCATCTTCTAACCCCAAAAGCTATTTTTGGGAGCTATACTGTCTTTTTGCGACCAATTTCACTTATTTTGAACCGTTTTCTTATGAAACTAAAGTACATAACTACCGTGAAAAAATCATCATTTTCTCTCAAGTAGTAGAACACTTTAGAAATTCTAAGAAAATTTCAACTCAGGTCACATAGAATAAAATGTAAGGGTGTGGTTGTATACTCCCATTTATGTTTCCTCGAAAACCATTTAGGATCACAAATAACTACTTTCTCCTTGCTGTCTATTGTTAACTTTTCGAATATGAAACACACGAGAGGTCGAAGAACGTGAGAACTTTTTGCAATCTATCGATAGAATGTTTGACCCTTGGAAAAGCGCGTAGTATTGTGACCTCTTACAACTGTTTACTCAATCCGATACTTTTCGTTCTTGAACGAAATTACTTTTCCCACCGGTATTACCAGTAGTAGAACGTGAATCCATGTAGATTGAATCAGAGCGAATGCGTGGGAAGAATAGTTCTGACGACCAAACCTCCTACTTTTTTTTTCTGTGTACTGATATTCAAAAACTTTCTACGACTATACAAAACTTTCAACTTTATCGAAATAGTGAATGTATCGAGAAAAAAATACAGCGGTATACAAAATTATTTATTTATTAAATTTTGCGTTTTTAAGGTGTTAAAAATATATATAATTGTGTTGGAAGAGCATAAGAAAATACTGTGTGGGTTTGGAATACCTACTTTATTTAGAAGCCATCTGATACATTTTACGTTAAATCTGTCATGTGACTAAATTAAAATTACGGTTTCTTCTCAATATTTTAGCGAAAATGTTTGCGGTTTCACACACACTTTCCAACAAACAAATTTTTGCATTAAACTTTCACCCTTCATGTTCACATGCCATGCCTCCTGAAGTTCAGACGAACAGGAAAGTGACTGGTGCTATTACAAACTTTCCCATTTGACTTCAAAAGGTCGAAAACCGTATGATGAGTGAAACCAAAGTTTTGCTTCAGTGAGTAATACCCTCTCGTTATCAAACACGAAAGGATTAAACGAGAGTAGAAAGAGTTAATTGAAAAAAAACAACACATTTTATAGAAAAAGTTATAAAAAAAAGCATTAAAATGCCAAGAATAAAACTTACTAAAAATACAAATTTTTCTTTTACGTGCAAACGCTGATGGGTAACTTTCACTTTTTCCTTCTTTCACTCAAAGTAACCTGTATTTTGAAAAAAAAAATTCTGTTTCAGACTTGTGGACCCTCATCACAAAAATTCTGTAATAATATATGCTTCCAGGAAAAATTGAAACTTTTTTAAAACAAGATTCACGATTGTTAAAAAAATAAACCTTAAATTTTAAAACGTTATAAAATTTGTAGTCTGCATAAAACTTCAAAGTAAAGTTTCTATTATACGCGAACACATAACATTCCATTGCATTAGCTTTACTTGTAGCAGTGAAAACTCGTCCACTTTTGTGGGCGAAATTTCTGTTTTTTATTCAACAAAATGGAGTATAGTTGAGTCGCCCATGCAAGTTATACACTTTTCAAGTTCTTTAGAATGAGTATTTTTTTCTAAAAAAAGTGTTTTCATCAGGATGCTTCAACATCATGATTTTAAATTTTAGTCCTACTTTGCAAGTTAATTAATTTCTTAATTGTTCTTTTTTGCTAGAGGCTCTTGGAACTTTTTTAGTACAGAAACACTGACAGGTTCTTTCTGAATACTAGAAGTTGAATAACAAAGAAAACGTTCCTTGCTAAACAAAAATAATGAAAATGCTTTGTTCAAAAAATTAATTCCGCTTAATAGGAAGGAAACAGAGTAGGCGTGTTGGGTTCTGTTCACAGAGTACTTAAACTAGACTCCCCTAGTCTTTTTAACTATATTAACATACATAGCTCACAAATCATTTGAAAAGTATAAACAAACCGGAATTTTCAAGGCTAAATTATTACTGTTCAAAATTTCCTCACACTTCGAAATTGAAAATTAAAACTTTGCCGTGTTTGGCAAAAGCGCAGAAGACTGACGACGCTTGTGCAAGAATCTGCTACACCAAATATGTCAGTAAGTATTTTTAAAAGAAACGCATGCTAATTTTATTCTCATTTCTTTGCCTACTCTCTTTATGATGTAGAAGCTAGGAGTTCCCTAGGGTCTAGCCGCTAAAAAAAGATTTTTTTTTAAGAAAATTCATAGAGAGAAAGAAAGGAGCTAAAGTGCAAAAACTTTACTTTCATTTCCATTTTCTTACAATTAGATAAGTGTGTAGGTATTATACATCAGGACCAAAAGACCTGGCGGATATAACATTTAGATAATTTCTTTCTTTTGCTCCATTTTTTTATACCGACAGATAAATTTTTTTTTTCTGAGCTGTCAAAATTACTTAATGTACAGTGAACGGCACGTAAAAGTATACAAGTTCTAATGTTTCTGAGGGCAACCAACTAAACTAAGGGATACAGAAGCCTACTATGTACATTTTTCGTGCGCTTCACTGTATGTTCTTAGAAATCTAGAGTATTCATGAAGTATCGCCGTTAGCTACGACTTATTTTGAAATATTCTGTGGCATTGTGTCTACAAATGTTCTAGTAAAAATGTGACTCGCATTTTTAGACTTTTCCCTACTAAATATTAAAGTTAAAAGTGAAGAGCATTCCTGTTTTCCGCCCTCTGATTCTATGAGAGCCAACATTGTCTTGAATTTTTGTGGTGTAGAATTTAATATTCGAGAAACGACAGGTATCGTTTAGTTGCATAAATGCATTTTTCATGTTCCATGAGCTCCACCTTTTTCATGAGCCAAACTTCTGAAGGAAGTACCTAGTTGAGCAGTACGAAATAAGAAATTTTGGAGAAGTTTATTTGAAAAGAAAATGAACGAGTGAAAAATTAACGCTAGAGACTAAATTTTATAAATAGGAAAATTTGCCGGAGATTATTTGGTTAGACTTCATTTTTTTACTTTTGAATTTATTGTACATTTATTTAGTTTTGAAAATGGTAACTTGCCAAATCTAAAATGACAAATGCATGAGTCATTGACAAAGTGAAAGCAAATTTTGACACTTCCGTCTATAAAATGCTGCTAATACAACAGGAATCAGCGAGCACCTCTTTCCATTTTTCTAATTTTTGGCTCAAGTCCACTGGATATTCCTAATATTTTGATATTTTCAAGCAAACTGATTACATAGTTCTTTTAACACAAATATTCGCTGCACTACTGTATTCCGAAAGTTTCTTGTTTTCTAAATTGGTATTAATTATCGATAATCATAAGCTTTTGTGTATGACTTCATAATACTTTCTAATAATTTTTTACAATTCTATTTGTTACGTATGAATAAGTAATTTGGCTAGCTACCAATACTTTTCGTAAAGGTTTGAACTAGTTAGCGTTTAACAAATCGCTACAATAAAACAAATAGAATTGGCTCATAAAATAGTTGAACTTGTTAACCCTTTCGCCACACAAAGTTTTTCTTATGGTCTATAACAATTTAGGGATTTACCAAATTCACAAATTTCAAACATTCGACTAGATGATGAAATTCGACTGATGAAATCGACAGTAGGTTAACAGCTAAAGCGGACGCGAAGTTTCATTCCTCGTCTTCTTTTATACCAATTTATAACAATAGATACAAGTAGGAAGGATTTCTATTCATTTTTGAAGACTAGAATCTAAAATTTAAAAAAGAAAACAACGCTTTGTAAATATTCGAACAGAAACGACGCACAAAGGAATTCTATCATTATGGTCAAGTTTGACACACAATTGGTTATCCATTAGTCCTCCCATTGTTTGAATACCTGACACCTCATGATTAATGAAGGTTCTCGAAACTTCAACTTTTACCGCCACTCTTAGATTATACGAAATTTAATTTTTCAAAATCCTATTTACCATGGGCCACTGGACGTTTTCGACACAATTTTCGTGAGATGGTATAAAATCTCCAGCGTTGAAAATGTAAAATAGGTAAACTGGTTTTGGTCTTCGTGGAACCTACTTAATATTTATTACAACAACGACACGTTGATGCGTTTTCAAAAAAAAAGTTTCTTCTCTCCGGACTAAAACCCTTAGATCTAGTCTACTTCACTAAATATTTAGTAAAGTATAAATGACTTCCTTCCACTTCAAAATCCTTTGAAATAAAACACGTTTTTCTTAAGAGAATTCCCAGGCGCGTACCTTTGTTAACCTCAAAACACTTTGTAAACAAATGCTATCATAAAAGACTGAAGTAGAGTTAAGTTAAGAAACTTTTTGGGATTTACTGAGGTGAAGGTATTCGTTTGAAATTTCTGAGAACATGTCTATTTTTTTCAAAGAAATTCAATGCTTTTGTGTTAAGTTTCACTTTGCTGACAAAACAAATTAGCTCTTCAGGTTAGACATAGAGTGACACGCCTTTCTTAGTTAAAAACTTGACTGAATGACACTGACAGCTAAATGGCCAAATTACGATAAATGTAAGTTCACAGGTGCGAAATGAAAATAGGCAGAGGAAGAGAGAAAATAAGTGTGTAAAGCATTCAAGAAAATTAATTTTGAAGGGTGCGTGCCTGAGTTATTGGTTAAAATGAATGACTTTTCTTGTGTGAAAGTAAATTTCAAGTATATTTTTGTAGGTTTTACTTTTTTTTTTCTTTAAGTTCCGCTCGTGTCTGTCCAAGGAGTGTTGAAACATCAGGGGAAACTACCCTGTGACGTCCGAGTTCCTACCATCCAGGACACGCTCCATATGGTACTCTGGTTTCGAGAAAATGGCGAACCAATTTACAGGTATGATGAATTTTAGAGCTTAATTTTAGAACCAAAATATTTTAAAAGGAAATAAGGGTTTAGGATTTCCAAAAGTGAAAATTTAAAATTGAACAAAATTTTAAATGTTATCTAACAATGTTTTGTTTTTAACAAACTTTCGGTGAAAAAAATTAGGCTTCAAAAAAATTTCCGTTAAAAATAAAGTATTTTTTTTTAAACGTATATTTTAAAAAGAAAAAACTAGAATAGCCAACGACGTGCACAATGTTGTTCGAAGCAGGGTTATAATATTTCAAAGCCTTGAATAACATAGGATGAAAGACTCTTTTAAAAACATGAACAACGAGTCAAGTATTTCTGAGTTTCTGACAAGTAAATATTATGAGATTTTCGAACTCATTTCTGAATTTTGTTCAGATATTTTTTTTTAGATTCCAAGTTGCTTGCGGACTCAATCAATAAAAATCTTTCTTTTTTTTGAATTATTGGAAAACAAAGTGATGGTGTCTTTATTAGAGTTTCAAAAGCTTGAAACTTGTAAGAAGACTCAAACAGACGGAATGCTCCAAGACACTTGGCGCTCTTTTTCAAAGTTCTTATTTCCCCTTTGGCTTCCGAAAAGTGGCGCAGCGTGAGATGAATATAAAAAAAAGGGAAAGGCAATATTAAGCAGGACTGGTGCAGTAAGTTGCAAACGGCTTGCGACGCCTCGTTGGTAAGAAATCTGTAAAAGTTTTAGATGAAGAAATCCGTGCTCGACTTTATGATGCAAATTTAGAACTAGAGGATCATTGCTCGAAGGTTGGTTTGAAATTTTGTAGATTTTCTTTAGAAAATTTAGTCAAGCCGATGGGGTGATTCTTGAAGAGTGTGCGAATATTTTGTTACTTCACCCTCCTCCTCCTGCTCCGAATCGGAGTTTAGAAAAGTTATTTCACTTTTATTCAATGTAATAGGACTTCGCAAAAAAAAAATTCTCCAGGGATCAGTTCAAAATTTAACGATAAATTCTTAAAATTCATTGGTAATAGACGAAACTTTCAACAAATCTATTACTACATAAAAAATCCATCTGAGCAAGAATTTTCCAACAAAGTGTTACTGAAAAGTTAGGTTCGGCCAGGTTGCAATTGGCTACAAAACCTCGCCGCTAACAATTGTTCCACTTATGTGTTTAGAATTTGTCGAAATTTTCCCAGCGTAACAGATATAATAAACCTTAAGAAGATTGGACAAATGCTCAGAATGCATAAGCAGGAATAGGACATTGATTTTTCAATAAATCTTCCTTATGTTCCACCAGAAATTATGTTGGTTCTTTTGGCTTACGTTACCCGCCAGTTAAAGACAAAAGGCATAAGGAAAAGGGGTTATTTTGTCAACTCCGAGTAGCCACATTACGTCTTGGATAAAGCCACAAAGTTCTAAAAGTTCGAGCTCTTGGATCCAACTGTAAGTCATCCATTTATTAACTGCGTAGTCGAAATGATGAACAGTGTATCTTTTCCCTTCTGCTTTTTTTTTACATTAAAGAGATTCCCAATGTCTTGTGCAAAAAAAAAAACGAAGTTGTGTCGCAATATAAACGAAATCACCATCATTTTTATCGTTAGTATTAACGTTTTAAAATAATTGTTGACTTTTCATATTTAATACGCTGAGCTTGAATGTATTCCAACATCGATCAATGTTATTTGACCTCTTACCGTAAGAGTTCAAATAACATTGGTACCGGGTACGGCCGGTGTGGTTTCAGAAAGAACGCACTGCACTCATAAAATTTTTTCCAAATGCGGTGGCATATTCCTCGAGAATGAATTTTAGCCACACTTCTAGAAATGCGAAAGTGTGTAGGAATGAGACGCAGAAATGATTTATTGGCTTATTTATGAAAAAGAGAGGTGAAGGTTTTATGTACTTGGGTGAAAACCCTTACAGCAAAAAAGCTTTTCCGTATGCATGACATTAGAGTGCATGACAGAGTTTTGCGCCCTCAAAGGTGAAAGCTTTTTTCGAAAGGCGACAGATCCAAACATATTGCTTTCTGGAGTCCACGTGGTTACCACTTTGGATTCCGGTTTTTGCTATCATTTCTGGATAAAAAGAAAGCGAAAATAACTTGCCATCGTGACATTCTAAGCAAGTGACGAAAGTTAGGAAGCTTGTAGGGATAAGTCCTATGAAGAACAGCAAGTTTAGAAAAAACTTATCGGCGACGAATATTACTACTTGAAAGTGTGCTTCTTTTGGGTGGATTATAATTGAATTTTTATAAACATACATTTTTTAGAAAAACGATTGAAAAAAGAATCGATATTTTCTGTAGATATTACTATTGTGACGCTCTCACGTTGTGCTCTGTCTATCGATCAGTTGTCTGTTGTCATCTGAGGAGATTATTATTGAATCATCTTCTAATCTATTTTTGGAGGTCAACATCTGTAGAGAACGGTGATCTTTGACGTGAGACTGCAGAGTTATGGAAGCCATGTACAACTAATTCGGAAGCCGAGCTGATTTCAATGCTTTCGATAGCATTTTTAGAAGCGTTTTATAATGGTTTATTTCAATATTATTATTTCAATTTTAAGTTTATTTTTTTGCAATTCAAAGCTTTGCCACCTTGTTAGCTTTATAATTTCAAATTGAAAAAATTCTCATTGATAAGACTTCTCTCAGCAGTAGGCGGGGTCGCTTCTATTTGAAAATAATTAAATTTCAATCAAATTTTCGATAACGAGTATACGGGCGCAAAGGGCGAAATTAAGGTGTTTTTTGAGTAATCGATCATCATCGATGTTGAAAATAGCGCTGTGTGAAGGTAGCAGGCGTAACTTACGTAATTTTCATATTCAAATTATGACTGCGCAAACAAGATACGAAATTCTTTTGAAATTACCACGTAAATAGCTTGAACTTTCCATTACGAATACGATAAATTAAAATATTTCAGTCTTAATTTCAAATGTCTTGTTAGTAGAAAATAATAAGCGGTCTATCCTTAAATTTGAAAACACCCACGTATGATTTCTCTTCCCTTTATTGAATTTTATTTGAAATGCTTAAAAGTTGAGTGAATAAGAGCAATTAACTAAATTTTCCATTTTTGTCTCATCAATGGACGTTAAGAGCCAAATTTAGTTCGTGGGTGTTTAATTATAAGGATATTCAAATGTTATTATTTTGCTTTTTGGCATTTGAAAGTCAGTGGGAAAAGTTTGACATCAGATAAGTTACATATAATCTCGAACTAAAGACGCTTTTCTTCCGCATTTGTTAAGGAAATTATAAAATAAACGCTATAAGTCTCTCAAGTTTTTAACAAGAAATAATGGGCGCATTTACAAAATCAAAAAATAAATTGCAGTGAGTAAAAGTTAATCGAGCATAAACACTTTAAGATAATCGAGCTTTTGCAAAACTTTTTACAAGGACTAGAATAGGGACGACTGAAACTTAAGCAGTGTCATCTAAAAGCTCTCTTTGTTTTAAGTAAAATGATTTAAAGAAAGGGCTAATGCGTGACAGGAAAAAACTTGTTTTCTTTAGTAAATTTTAATGGGACGGAGGGACTTGAGTGTAAGTCCATAAAAGTACCAAAAAGTAGTCGAGAGTAAAATTAATGTTCGCAATCTAAAAATCTGGAAGACGCATCTTATTTTTACTTAAGAAACAACGCGAGAATTTATTAGGAATTCTAAAGAAAAAGTTGTGGCAACTTTAGATAGCTGTAATTAGATAAAGTAACTAAAGTGGATAAGAAATTAAGATCTGATTAATTTTGGTGACACCACAGTGTTACTAAAACGAATATTGTAGATTTTTTCAAAACCAGTTGGTTTATAGTTTACGTGACGATTGACACGATGAAATGTTGTACAAGACAAGTTTCTTTTAAATGGATTTTTTCAGGTTTTAAAAGCGAACATATTTCAGAAAATTTCATGGACGCTTGTAGATAGAAAACAAAGAAAGTGACAAAAAAAACTTTTTCTTAAAAACCTTATTTTATACATTGTTTTCATTCGTTTCACCTATTTGTTGTATCATTTCAACGCATGCTAGACTTGAATAATTTCGATGTCAATTCGACATGCAGCAGTGCTTGTGCGTCAAATAGAACTGTTTGTTTAATAGCAGAGCCCCATGTGTTATGAAAATTTAAGTATCTAGCGCCCTACCAAAAGATTGGTTTACTTTTCAAAAGTTTTTTCATTCGGCCAAGTGTGCCAAAAAACAATTTTACCAAGGAAAGAGAAAGTAAGAGCCTGAAAACTTTTTTCAAAGCCTCGAAAATTGTCTCTTTTGTTTTCAGAACTTAATTTCGGGTCTTCTTCTGCAAAAAGTAAAAGTGTCAAATTTTTTTTTGTCTTACCAGGTACGATGTGAGGTCCAAACCTCTGAGTGAAACCAAACGGTGGTCAGATGTCGGTGACCGGGTCTATTTTCAAGCTATGTCCGAACCAGCACATCTTCTTATTAGCAACCTTCAACTAGAAGATGAAGGCGTTTACAGATGTCGTGTCGATTTTAAAAACTCTCCTACTCGAAATCACAGAGTCAACTTGACTATCATTGGTAAACGCTTAACTTTTACTGGACACTTTGTGACTAATGATTTAAGTCATCTTCTGCAGCTGGTGTTTCGTATTCCTTGTAACACATTCCGTGACAATTGTTTCGTAAATTGACAAATTTTCTCAATCAACCACCGAAACCAGTAAACACACACGTCAACCCCAGAAATGTAGCTACCTAATTTTTTTTTCAATTTAACCATTTTTCCAAGATAAGGTTAGTTAGCCTAACTGAACCTGCGGTTTGTAGAGTCAATATTTCTAAGTTAGCTAACGAATTCTAGAAAGGATCATTACTTTCTCTAAAAAAATGTATCACCAGTGATTTGTGGGTTTCGTCTCGAATTCATGAGCTAAGTTAAAGTCCTTTTCCAACGACGTCCATTGATTCTAAAGAAAGTAGGCTGAAAGCAATATAACGTCCAAATGAACTATTATTACTGTCAGCTTCAAGACCAAACATATGACTAGGGTAGCGGAATGACGTGACCCATGGGTTCAATTCTGTTGTCTTTACAACTCGTAAATGGACAACTCGGGGTGAACTGGGTATCACAAATTTTTGGTAATTACTAGAAGACAGAAGTCACTTCTAAATTTCTTACAATTTCATCTTCATTGCCCGTAATGTCGTTTTGTTGAGTTACAATTTTGGGTAATGATAATGAAACTTATTTAAACATTCATTGTTCCAACTTGTCAATTCGAAGTTCCAAGCGAATCTTTTCTAAACTTTCACTTCTTTTCAGAAGCATTCTATCGAAAAGCAGCGGGATTAAAAGAAGCTTGTTGAATTTATACACCTAAAAATAAAATCACGCGTTGTCAAAAACAAATATTGATAAAATGCTGTTAAGAATAATTGCAATGTGAAACAGAATACTTTGATAACAAAGTGACAGGGAGCACTTTTGCTTTCCCAAACACTTTCTCAGCTTCCCATTGATTAACGTAAGGAAGGATTAAATTTCTCCAAGTTCTGTAGCTTCTAATGGTTTTTGCTAGGAGTATCAAATGTCATACAGTAATAATTGATAAGCGCACTTTCTTTTCACTTTTTTTTCTGAGACAAAAAATACAACCAGTCAAGTAACGTAATTTTACAAAAAATATAACACGAAGAATCATTGCGTTTCTGGAAACAAAAAATACGTGTGCTCTATTTCAATGAGCTAACGTATAGGTTTTGCAAATTTGAGCTTGTTCGGTGTTCTTTGAAGGATGCTCAGAATAGTTGGCCTGGTTGAAAGTATAAGTGTCACGCTTTTTCGTTTTTTTTTTCTCGTAGATCTTTGATGCCTAATATAATTTTTTCTACTCGGAGGGCCACAAAGGTTAAAAAAAAATTTCACAGAAAATCTGAGCGCTATAATTCGCTTTTACACTTTCGACGCTTGTGGGTTGCCTACCGCTGAAAGATTGTCTTACTACATATAAGCTTGAATAAAACATTTCACATAAATCCTTGTTCGAAATCGGAACAATGTTTAAACCAATTTAACAGTCACCTCAAATCTCAAAAGATATAGGCTAGAGTTGATCTATAAAAGAGCTCTGGGATCAAAAAAAAATTTTTTTTTGTTCTAAATCTCAACAAAGATTTGTAATGTTGGAAAATTCGGTGTCTTTTCAGTGCCTCCCGATAACCCTGTGATATACGATTCGAATGGGGTAGCGCCTCAAAATATTGGGCCGTACAATGAAGGCAGTGAACTCATGCTTATCTGTGAAGTCTACGGTGGTAAGCTCGTATACCATGCGTCTTTACTTAGAAATACATTAAAATATTAGAAAATAATTATTTAAACTAAAAAATTCATTCATGAAAACCGGTAGTCATCTTCGTAGCCGGTCACATTGGTCAGTGGTAAGCTCCCCTTCCTGTCCTTAGGTAAAATTGGTCCAAATTTTCTTGTTTTCAGAAAAAAAAACTCTATTTTTGGGAAAATGGCGTCGTGAAAAATAATATGGTTCCCGCGTCGTGACACTTTGAACCCAAAGGAGTCGTTGGCTTGTCTATTCTCTTTTTGTTTTTCCTTTGTTTCACCTTGCAATTGAGTTGCACGACTCTACTTTCTTCAATTGCCTTTTCTTTCAAAACACGAACGAAATTTGAGAAAGAAGAAGGGTACTATATCGTATTCTGCACACGAGTTTTGCGAGAAACAAACTATAGGAGCAAAGATTTTGCGACAAAATTCTCCGCATATGGTTGTCAACTAGTAGATTTCCGCCTTATGATGCGAATTGACAACCTTTGATATTGTTGTTGATTTTAAACGATCTACTACTATTTTTTTTTAAAAAAAGGTTTCTTTTAATTGCATAATGTTGGGAACCTTGTCTAGCTTTAAGTGGATTTGCAATAGAATTTTGATAGAAAACGTAGAGCGTCGTGTCTTTGAGAAACGAAAGGGGTTCATTAATTATTTGGGAGGGTATACAGTACTTTCTTCTTCCTAATTCTGATTTATGACCAGGATGAAAGTAGGATTTTGACATTCAACCCAAAAGTCATGCCCTTAGTGCATAATGTATTGGATAGGAAAATAGCCGCAGAAAGTTCAAAAGTGAAAGGTTAGAAGAAAATGAACGTATAAAATGAAAATTCAAATCTCTTTTCTTCCTATGCCACAAGTGAAAAGTAAATAGAGTAGTCCCAAAAAGTGAGAAAACTTCAAAAGTTGCAAACGTCTATAATCAATTTGGATAAAAAAAAACCATTTTCTGGCTATTCAAGGCAAAAAACGAGAGATGTCAAAACGACTGGAGAAAAAGGCTTTTATTCCTTAGAATTTGCGGTAGTTCGGACTTAAAATCCCATTTGTCAAAAAAAAAAACTTTTTAGGAGGATTCTTTGAACCAAAATTGTGTTTTGAAAAAAAAATCTAGTGCCAACCGAATACAAGGAAACAAAAGTTCAATCTTTTTTGGGAGACTTTCAAATCAACTGAAATTGCAGTGAAAACGAAAGTTTATGTTTGTTTTGGGTAGTTTCACCAAATTTTCCACTTCTGTTCTCGAAAACTTGTTTCTTGTGTATTTCACAAATTTTCTAGTTACTAAAAAAAGTAGATCGACTAGTTTACGTCTAATTGACATTTGTCTATTAGTCCCGTGGGTTTACCTTTAGGTTTCTCATAAATATTAATTGCTAGCATTCATTCAATAAGTACCTCGGCTAAAATAGTTTCGATATGAATTAGATCTAAAAATAAACCACACCACAATTTAGTCCTGTTTAGTGAAACATGAGACGAATTTTGGCAAAAATTCTGATTACTTTACTGATAGAAAAAGAAGAAAAAAGTTAAGATGTAACCAAGACGACGGTTGTCATATCTAAATGCTTTTCATATAGCAGCAGTTACATTCATCGAAAAATAGCAATAAATCTAAAGAAATATTTCAAATTTTGCAGGTCGCCCCAAACCTAGAGTGACATGGTGGCTGGAAAATGCAATGATCGATGATTCCTGGATCGACCAGAAAGACGGCGTTATTGTCAATCACTTGAAATATTTTCCACTTCAACGTCACCATCTCCACGCTCATTTTGTCTGTCTAGCTTTCAATACAAATCAAACAATGCCTCAGTCGACTACAGTTATTGTCAATTTAAATCGTAAGTTTTTTGTTTCACAAAAAACCGCAATTTAAGCAAACTCGTAATTAGTTATGCAGTCAAAATGTTTTGAAATTTGGGTTAAACTTTACAAAATGTTGCTTAAGTCGAGAGTAGAAAAGTGATTCAAAAAGGATTTTGGATGAAGAAAGTACAGAATCCGTCTGTCGTGATTGAATTCCAACTTTCTTTATCAACCTTGCCCACCGCAGGTTTTGGTCTTCCACAACTTTTAGACTAAAGTTACTCGAGCTTTCACTCGGAGTTCCGCAGTTCTTCCGTTTGTTCCTTTTGATGAAACCTTTTCGCTTTGTCTTACTGTCACCGCATTTCCCAAAGAGTCCAAGTCTTTCTTTTATTCTTTTCTAAAAAAAGGAAATTCTTCTAGGCTTGAATTGATCTTAACAAAGTAGCTTTTACTAAACCCTACCCGCCGTCGCTTTCAATCTGTGCCGCCACAAATTTAACCTTAGTTTTCCTAATTACGTTCAACTGAATTATTTAGTAAAAAATGTCTCTTCAACAAAAGTCATTTTTGGTTGAGCCGTTCCGGATGTTGGGACTCACTGTTGGAATTTTTGAAAAGTATGTCGGTTTGCATGAGCGTAGTGTGGGGAAAATTTGCGACCGAATGTGGTCAGTCCCATGGGATACAAGAAAATGGACACTCGATGTAATACCCTTTTTTCCTAACGACTTTACCTTTCATCCAATGAACTGCGGTAAAATTCGGGCTAAAGTTGACCAATCCTAGAGCAGAGCTAAGGGTCCGTGACTTTTAGGCAATTTTTATCTAACCTAAAAACCTAATCCTTGTTGTTACTCTGCTAGTTCATTTTAATTACTTTGAATAAACTTTTTCAACTTAACACATTCTGAGGATTGGCTAAAAAAAGATAACAAGGTCAAGGGTTACCGACCCTGCAAATACGATAAAACACCATTTAATGTCAATATTTTGTCAGTGCGTCCCTTGAGGGTTGCCATCACAACGAAGGACAGTAACCTGTTGGCAGAGAAGCGTTACGACATTGAGTGCGTGTCAAGTGGATCCCGCCCATCAGCTACCATCGCTTGGTGGAAAAACGGAAGGAAAATAGAGGCGTTTTCGTCACAACATGTAAGCATGTTAAAAAAACAACAAAAATAGAGAACCTTGTTAAAAGTTTAGAAAGACGGGTAGAATTTAAAAAAAGAAGGCTTTTGCAACAATTTTACAAGTGAATACTTCATAGTTTTAAATTGGGTTGGAGCTGAGAACCTCTCCAGTCGTGAAGTGGAAGTAATTTGACGAAAACTTCAAGAGTAGAAGAATTTTTTTTTCTGAAATCTGACACAAGTCTGTAATCTCCAAGTCTTGCTTTGACAACACAAATTCTGAAGTATTATCTCATCTTCACATGAAATGCTTTCAACCTTCAACGAAAAGAATTTTAATAAAGTTGTTACGAAAGAAGCAAAGTGTTCAAGCATTAATACATGATTTCTTTTGATCCTAACTGTACATTTCAAAATTCTGTCAAACTACAATAATTCACAACCTTACGAGCGTTATGAACAAAATGATATTGAATAAGCTTATTCTTTTAAGCTTTTTTTTGTAGCTAAATTCAGATGATCCGAAGAATATTACTCGAAGTATCTTAAGTTTTACCCCGACAATGGATGATGACGGGAAAATTTTAATATGCAGAAGTGAAAATTTATGGATACCTACCAGTGCAATTGAAGATCGATGGAGGCTCAATATTCATTGTAAGTGAACCGAATAAGGTTAAAGCAAAGGTCATGAACTAGACAAAGTTAAGTCGAGCAAAATGAAGACATTAGTTCCGCCAAGCTTAGGCTAACCTATGGGTTTGTAATTGTAATAATAGAGCTCTCAGCTAATAAATATTTAAATGAAGCATTAGAGCAATATTTAGGCTAATAAAGAGCAATTAGTGAGAAATTGAGTAAAGAACACATTTTCGAGCGTAACTATTAATCAATATTTGACTCAATTAACGGTAAGTTTCAAATTTACTATGTAGTTTATAAATATTTTATTTGGATGCATTATGTATTTGTGTTGAATTTACTTAAATTATCTAGTGTTTTTTGTTTTTTCAGATTCACCAAAATTAACACTGCAACTTGGTTCCAATTTGGTAGGAAATGATATCAAGGAAGGGGCAGATGTCTACTTTGAGTGCATTGTCAAATCAAACCCTCCATACATTCGTCTTCTATGGTTTCATGAGGTAGTCACAATTTTATTGAAGAACCTAAATTCAGTTGATAGAATTAGAATTTAAAAAAAAAATTTTTTTTTTGGGAATGAATCCTTTATTATTTTCGATATTTTTATGATTTGCAACTTTGTCAACATTCTGAACCTGTCACTGTAATCGAATTTAATATCTTTCCCTTTGTCAATTCTTTGATGCAGAAATTTTAACAATTATGCAAATAGAATACGCAATTTTATTTTTGCAGGATCGCGAATTGAGACACAACGTTTCTCAACGAATTATCATAAGTAACACGCGCCTCGTTTTGCAAAAATTGACAAGACATTCGGCTGGCGGGTATTACTGTAGTGCCTACAATTCTGAAGGGCTCTCACAAAGTAACGTACTCCAGCTTCGTGTCAAGTGTAAGTGAAATTTGATCCAAATACGTACGGTCACTTAAAGTAAGAATTTTTTTTAAACTATACTTTATCATTTTTCTGTTCGAAAAGTATTGGAGGCCTTGCTTCTGTCATACTTTATTTGCAAAAAAAGACAGGCTACTACTGTACAGTACCTGGAATGCTATTTTTTATAATCGCACCTCAAAACAAGGAGAGAAAGCGTAGACTTTTTTTTTGATTTTAGGAAACTTTAAAAAATTGGTTCAAGCTTTTTTCCCTTCAAAATTTAGGTCAGGCGTGAAATATCCCCAGGGAATTAGACATTTTAAGTGCTTTTTCTACATATTCATAATGGCTTATTTTCTTCTTTCTTCCACTTGAGACAAATATGTAGAAGAGAAAGCGAGAAATTTGTTTTGCTTTTCCTCTACTTTCCTTTAATATAAATATACAATTAAAGAAAAGATATTTTGGAGGCTGAGGAGATGAAGATGCTCCAGGTGAAGTAACCTCTTGCATTTGAATTAAGGAGCGGGAAGATTTATAAGGTTTTTATGCTTTTTCTCTAGGCATTGCACGGTACGATGCGATGCTAACCAGCAGTTACTTGAGTTATGACTTTTCCGTTTTCTTCTACGATTTATGGAAATTCAGTGTTGAGTACAAGAAATGAACACAAAGCTTCTCAGGATTATTTTTTGAAAAAAAATTTTACTTCCATCAAAATTTCTTTTTGAGTCTCACCTTTTGTCATGTCTTCAATTTGGACCCAGAAAAAGTGAAAACGGAAATTCGAGAGAAAGTAAAGGGAATTGAGTACGACTCAATTCTCTTTTTCCGTAGCCTTTTGTTCTTTTTATAAAAAAAGCGAAAAAACAAGCCCTTCGTATCATTATCCAACGAACGCAAAAAATAAGTAAGAACAAGAAGAAAACAAAATGCTTCATTTCCAAAAGACATAAAGTATAACGACAGGGTCCTCAGTAAGAAACTTTTTCTATTGTTGCCCATAAGAAAAAAAGAATTTATTTGTTTGAAAAATTAGTAAAGAGTCTTCAGGTTACTTTATAATAATGACTCGTTTCGAAATCAATTCTGTAGAAGTCACTACTGGGTAGACATTCAAAAGAATTTAGTGTAACAAAATTATGTACTCTTACAAATGTTTGCATTTTCGACATTTATGCATCTAACAGTTTTGGCAAGCGTACGTTATTGTAATAAATTATTTACTTTCGACTCAATTTTAAATAACTCGGATGTCGCGCTTGTTACGAAATAAATTTTTTAGTCTCATGAAATTAAACCGGAACTGACTAATGATTCTATGCCATTTAGTTGAGCTACCAACGACAAAAAAGTTCGGGATGTTGCATTTTGATTTTTTGATTTTAGTTCATTATTACGAAAGGTGTCTAGCGCCAAATAAATTTGGCTCTAAATCATTTTTACGTACCTCCAAATCCCACTGCCTCACATAATATAAAAGGCCTATTTATAATTGGAAAGGTTCCCAAAAGAAAGTTTGACTTTCTTTGAGCTTCCCTCCTCCAGCTTTAAATCAATCCCCTCGATTTGTGCTTCGAAAGTGAACTTTCTCTTTATCTTAATGCGAAGGCGGTTGGGAGCCTTCCAGGAAACTGGCTCTAACGTTTCTTTTTCTATTTTTAGATGCTCCAATCTGCAAGTCAGAGATGGAAGAAGAGCTAATCGGTGCAATGATACATGAGACCATTACCGTGCGCTGTGAAATGGCTGCGGATCCACCTTTGGTCCAGTTCTATTGGACATTTAAAAATTCAGGAATGGAAGTATCGTCTGTGCTCAACTCGCGATTTACTTCGAACGGAACTGTGAGTATCTTCAATTACACGCCAGCTGCGGTCGTTGACTTTGGAAGGCTGACTTGTTGGGGAGCCAATGCTATTGGACAAGGAACAGGTGAACCGTGTCGGTTTCAAATTGTTCAAGCGGGTCCACCAGCATCACCTAGAAACTGTTCTATCTATATCGAAATGAATGATTTATCGGCTAGCGTTTCGTGTGTTGAAGGTTTTAATGGAGGATTATCTCAGCTTTTTTTACTTGAAGTATATGACACTTTGGCCAACCAACTTAAATTTAATTACTCTTCGGCAGTAAGACTTTTTGTAAAATAATTTTTTTTCAATAAGTTGTTATATTTCGATGCTAGAATATTTAACGAAAATATTTATATAAATTGAGTGTTAAAAAATGTAAAGTTTCATACTATAAATTTTTTGGTAGATATTTAACCACTGTAGTATCTGAAAGTACTAAATTTTGTATTACTCAAAAATTTGAATATTGATTAAAAAAAAATTATTTTTCGTACAGGTACCAGCGTTTTCGGTAGAAGGCCTCGACGCTGAAATTCCCTTTAAATTTATTTTGTACGCTACAAATGACAAAGGCCGTTCTGAACCCATCATCATGGACGACATTACGTTCCGACATATTGCCAAATATACGGGTAAGTCTTTCAAGATTCTGGAGATCCCAGAAATCAAACTAAAACCTTTGTTTTTTAATCAACTTTTACATTTTAATTATGTAGTTTATTTTTCAAATTTAAATTATTAGGTAACAATGGTACCGACGTTAATCATCTCTATTCCATCCTGGCTGTGGTAACTATTATTCTTATGGTATTCCTAACCATTTCCATTGTTGCCATTTGCAAGGGATTGCGAAGAAAAAATATACCACCAGTATTGAAGGCCGTGATACGAAAAGAAAGTGAAAATACCTTTGAATCTTTGGACACCACTCCTACAAAAGTAGGTCAGAACGGTCTCGAAGAAATTCGTAACCCAGATGTCGTTCCAAGTAAAAATGGTGAGACTTGTTTCAACTTAACCAGTCTTGTAAAACTTCAAATTATGAACCAAAATTTAAAAACATCGCATGATTTCTCTGCAGAATAATTAGAAAGTAGTTGATAATTTTATCACACCAAAAAAAAATTGATGCAAAACATGATGGTATTCAGTTAAAAATGTATTCATGTCTTCGTGTGATTATTGGGTGCGGTCTCTTTTTTGCTGCTATATTTTCAGTTGGTGGTATAAAAAGTTTCGTCCGAATTTATAAAACACCGCCGACGAAAAGAAGAAAAAAGAGTCTAGAAGTAAAGCACAATGGAGAGACTGACACTTTGACTGAAAACCTACTGGTAATTAATTTAATTATCAATCCTTATTAAAAAAAAATTATTTTCAAGAATCTATTTGTTTTTTTTATAAAATTTGAAGTAAAATCAAAAACTATTTTAACTGTTTGAAACAAGAAAGTACCGCAAAGCAAAAAAACTTAAGTCTGACGACGAATTTGGTACCTTTCCAAATATTTTGCAGTTCGTTCAACTGTTTAGCGTACTGAATGGATTCAGCGATATAAATGCCTATTTTCTCTATTTGAGAGACATAAATGTTTTTACCATAAAAGCGTGGATAACAAGATGAGGTCTCTTTTAGCATTATTTTCATGTTTATCCCAGATCCCACCTTATTTATTCCTTTTCGTTTCATGTTTAACAAACCGAACAAAAAGGAAGCTTTTCTTTCTAACGCTCAGAACGTACTTTCACCTTTAAGGATCATATTCTTCAGAAGGAAAAAACAGATTTGCCGATTTTCAAATTCACAGGGTGCCTTTGAATCGAAGCAAAAAACTCATTCTTGTGAAGAAAAATTGATTGAAATTCTCAGTGCGTAGTTACCGAAACTTGTTTGAATGACAAACGTTTTTGATTTTTTTTTATTATAAATATTCTGTTTTCTGTTTGTATAGGAAACTGACAAATTCGGTGAAAAACTCAAAGGGGGTCAAAGGCTTCTCACGTCGTCAAGACTAGAAGAGGCTCCAAGAGAGAGCCAAATTTGAATTTTATACTACTCAACGAAATTTATGTCAAGAGGTACAAATAGCACAAATACTCGTAAATATAGCTGACGTTAGCTAGAATATGTCACTTCAAATATTTACCTACCAAACCATCGATTTTTACAGGCTCAAAAAATGTGTTTTCAACTGTACAGTATTTCAGAATAAATAATTTCTACGGGTTTATCAACTTTACTTGAAAAAATGCAACTAGAACTCAAATGCTAACTGCAAATGCTCGCAACTGTGTAACGACCTGGGACTTTATGACAACCCATACGAATTTTTTTTGTAATTGACAAATAAAATTAAAAAAATCACACAATAGCTCACTACCGTTACAATTCTAAACAGCGATAGCATTCTTATTCTCTAAACGTGGAGGTTGTTGAAGTTAATAAAAATGAAACACATACTACTGCAAATTCACTTCGTGCGAAAAAAAAAAATAAAGAACTCCATTTCAATTTTGAGTAGACGACATTTTCACGAAAATGGAAAGGTGCTGTGCTGCGTACGTTGAGCCGATTTGGTGGAGCGGAAAAGTAATAAGTGGCATAAAGGAGAAGGTGTCCAATTGCTTTTTTTAACTTTCTTTTCTTTTTCCGGCACGCGTCACCATATTTAAACCCTTCACTCGTATCTTGTCAAGAAGACAAACTATGGTCAATTCACCAGAGGTTACAGAAAACATTAAGTAACCAGTGAGACGCCAGCGCTTCCTATGAAGTTTAGGAAAATGGAGAAAGTATAACTTTTCCCGTTGGTTGTGTCAACAACATGGCTTCAGGGCGAGATAAATATACAAGAATATTTCATGTCACCAACGTCAATTTCCTTTTTTTTCAAGATATTTACTTGGAATTACAGAAATTTTTTGAACTAAAAAACTGATGTTTATTTACGTTAGTAAGAAGTATAGTAAAGTGTAAATGAAATTGTTGGTTCTTCCAGAGCAGCTTATAAATTCACAAAACCAATAACCAATTACCTCAAACCCTAATTGGAAGAAAGCGTAAAAAGTGATTTGGGTGAAAACTGAGCTTAGTCAACCTTTTCCAAATTAGTTGAGATCTCAAGACCGAATCTTATCCAGAATTGCCTTTTCTTTCTTTCGACTTTCCAAAGTTTCCTCCGCGTAATACGAGAACCGTGGAGCAAAGATGTGGTTATAATGCTTTTCTTTTATGACAAGAGTCGAATGTCATGCGGAATTGAAAGCTTAGCGCCTCAGCTTTCATTTTGTTTGTTTCTAAAAAGACTAATGGAGAAGAAAGGGAAAACAACATTCTTCCACTGTGTCTTACGGCTTATACGCTCGTAGGCTTAGATTTCCTTCTCGTATTTCATTTTCTTCAGTTACTGCACAACTCAGAGTAAAAATTCAGTTTTTCTTCAAGCTACAAATTACAAATTACAAATAAGCTGGGTAACCTAACCGAATACTACTAAATCCCGAAAAAAGTTGAACCGGTTTATCTTGAGAAATTCGTTGAGGAAATAGAAGTGAAAGTTCTTTGAGATCAAAGGTCTTCCTGCAACGCACTTTTTGTTTCTCGGTTGGAATCCAAGTGGTTCCTACTTTTAGTTAAAGTCAATTGGTTTTATTGAGAGAAACTAAAGAACTTCCTTACTTTACTATATGTTTACTTCTGAAATTTATTGATAATCAAGTCTTCTTGGTCTTCTAACTTGAGAACTTGACTAAAAACTAAACGAGAATTCTATTCTGTCTCCACTATTTTACTAAATAAAAGACAGAGATTCGAGCAGTCTCAAAAAATATTTGGATAGCACTTTTAGAATGTTACTCTTAAAAGTCGGCTTTTACGTCTTACCGTTTTGTCTTTTCAGGATTGGATAAAGTGGTTTTGAAGTAAACGGAAGTGGTTTAGTGTTAAATTGATGAGTGTCAAATTGTTGCAAAATTCATCGAATTTTACCTGAGATCCTCTCGCCTCGGTTTCCTACGGAAACACAAACGTGGTACTAAGTTATGAGTTTCAGATTTAGATTTTCCACGAAAAAAAAAAATTCAGTTTATATTCAAATGAGTATGTACTGTAAATTAATTAGACGCTCTCGGTGAGAGTGAAATTCTATTTGTTTAAACTTTGCTTGCCTTAAAATAGCTAATACTTGGAAAATGGCTCGACTCACCTACTACGTTTTGCTGAAGTGAACACTGAAAGTGTTTTTGATCTCTTCGAAAAACACAGAGATCAATGCTGGCTAATCAAATACTACAAATCGTTCAATGTTCTTTCACCCGAAAAGTTAATAAAGGACGCTGTAGATTGCGAAACTGATTGATGGACAGAGAGCAAATTCTACTAACAATGTAGTTGCGTTGAAATGCTAATTGCAGGTGAGTGACCGCGATGATTGAGATTAATAGTTGGGTATAATGCAAAAGAACAAAAAGCGATTACTTTCCAATCCTTCTTTTCATCGGAAAGTGGTTAGTGATTTTTCATAGTAAACTTTTCCTTGACCAAAAAAATTGAATTTCAAGTTTTGAAGATCAAAATCAAAGTTTCTGTTACACAATAATTTATTTATAAGTACATATATATAGTAAGTTTTTAGCATTTTTATTTGAAACCTATACAAATTCAGTTGTGGTTAAGTGAGCGTGTTAAAAATTCCATTCCAATTTGAAGAAGTTGGATGTGATACAACGCTAGGAGTTGACAACAAAATATGTTCGTGTACTAGTCAATGTCAACTGGAGTAAAACAGAAGAGAGATTCGATTTTCTGTCAAATTGCAAAAAAAAACCTTCAACAAATTGGAATGTAAAATTTTATCGAAAGGAAAAGCAAGATTGCTGAATTCACGAAGATATTCTACTAAACCTTGAATAGAAAATTTGAAACTACACACGTACAAGATATAAAAGTAGTGTATAAAGGCAAGGAAATACTCAGAGTTCCTTACCTTTGTTCCTTCCAACTCAATAAGATTGAAATTACTTTGAAATTCACATCGAATTCGTTTCCATTTGATTTTAGCGTTATATCTATCGTCTTTGTCAAAAAGCTACTAACAAGGGAGGAGGGATAGTGTAGTAAACGATTTAGTTTTATAGAAGAAACGTGCACTGGAAAAGAAAAGTACTGTTGAGACTCGCTTCATCTCGATTAACGTCTAAAGTTTAGTGTTTTTTTTTTAATTTTTTACCTTTAAGTTTTAAATAAGGGCATGACAATTTCACGCAAAATTTTTACAATTTTTTTTATATACTTAATTACTACAGCTGCAACGGTTCTATAAACTTTTTACACCTATTGAGTAAATAACTTTGCGGGTGGGAATCTTGGTTGAAGTCTACGCGCTGATCCCATAGCATACTGTCGTTGCCAAGTGGCTGTCAAATTATAACAGTCAAGTTATTCGAAAGAAAGCACTGATATCTCTTCCGAGAAAAAAAAATGCGCTGGTAAGATTAGATTTCAAAAATTCAACGCCTACCTCTCGCTTTCTACTTCATGTTTCAAAAAGCTTTGAGTATCACCAAAAACGTAGACGAAGAGAAAGTGATGTCGAGTTTGATCGAACATTTCATCAATCTCGATTCTAGCTATCAAGTCTTCGCAGCGTAATGTGCACAAAGATTTTAGACCTTGTACACCAGTATATGTCAACGTCTGCTAAAAGTTAGTGTTGTAAAAGGTAAACTTTATTTCGATCATTTTCAACTTTAACGACAAAATTGCAATCAACTGTCATCACGTTATTATAGAAAGCTGTAAAAAAAACTTTAGAATTGGATGAAGCCTTGTATAGCTGTTACGAATTTTTTATATAAACTATATTGTGAAATTTTTTCGACAATAAATTGTCATATGTACAAATTTGCCATATGTACAATTCATTTTCTAAGGTTTTTTTTTTCGAAGCAACTTTGCAAACATTTTTGGCAATCAGTATTTTTAACAAATTAATACAGAGTCATTACAATAATTGTGCTTGGCATGAAAGTATTGAAATGTTTTTGCTAGTTTGTATTTTTTAGTAGCAAGCTATTTGTTTCACAACTATAGGTCTGCTACGTGAATAATTGGTTTTCCACGATTTTTTCTTTCAAGCATTCTTGTAAATGCTTCTAGCAAAGTTTCAATGCCGTCGCTTATTTCTTCCTGGACAAACATTTTCCCTTGTTCAATAAGCTTCGAATAAATGTTGACACATTCTGCTCCGGATTCATTAGTCATAAACCCTTCTATTCGAATGCTTTTAAGAATAGCTTGCATGATATTGTGGATTGGCTCCGTATCATTCTCTCGGTGATACTGCGAAATCATTCCACAAAGTGCAATTCGTGCTTTGTAGTTGCAATTTTTTAGAACAGCATCCAATATTTTTCCGCCATAGGTTTCAAAGTAGATGTCAATACCCTTGGGACAAGTTTCTTTCAAGATGGCATTGTAGTCAGCGTTATGTTTGTTGTAGTTAAAAGCAGCATCAAAACCAAGGTCATTTAGAAGGTAGTCCACTTTTTCGTCATTTCCAGCTGACCCCACTACCCGAAGTCCTTGTGATTTAGCGTATTGACCCACAATTTGAGCGATAGCTCCGGTAGCAGCAGAAACAAAAAGAGTTTGCCCAGGAACAAGTGGTTCACAAATTTTAAGTCCGCAATATGCTGCAATTTGAAAATAACAAAAATTGAATAAAAAAGCCCAAGTAAAATTGTGTGAAACAGCACACAAATTCATTTCCAAACGAGTGAGAAAATATTTTAGAATTTTTTCTGTAATTTAATTTTTTTTTTTTTTTTTTGAAATTCTACCTGCATATCCAGGAATGCCAAAAACTCCTAGATAATAAGAAAGTGGAAATTTGGTTTCTCGGACATTCTGTATTTTTGTAATATAGTAAAGTTCCGTCTCCGGGCCAACTATTCCGTATTCGGCCCATTCTCCAAATCCTGAAATGACGTCGCCAACTGCAAACTTCGGATTATTTGTTTTCATCACTTCTGCTACTACAGGACCACTGAACGGCACTCCGAGAGTCGCCACAGGGAAGTCAGATTTGACCGAAGGGTCACGAAGCGTAGGACCTAACCACGGTTCCATAGAAATGTAGAGTGTCCTTACTAAAAGTTGACCCTTGCCTACTTCCGTTTTTTCCAAATCAATTGTTCCATGACGAATTTCAAATGCCTTCCGGGGATCAAGAACACCGCCGGTAGGCATCTCTTTGTAAATAATTTGAATATTCCTCTTCACAGAAGAAGACATGATGATACCGTGAGCTCCAAAAGAATTCTAGAAGGTACTGATGTTTATGTGGAAAGTATATAGCAGTTTTGAAGTGTGCTACGTTAATAAAGACAAACAAATGACACTTGACTACAATTGGCTACAATTGGTGATAAGTTCTTCGTGAAAATTGAGTGTTAGATTCAATGGAGAGTGAATACATTTTTTTTTGTGAAAAAGAAAAGTTGTAAGGTACATTTAGTTTTTCTACCGAATGAACAACGGAATTAAAAATGGCCTTGGTTTAACCCTCCAAATTCTGACGATTCATTCCAAATGATGTCCTTCGGATACACTTTTTTACTTGGAAAGTTGAACGATGACAGTTTTAATTGGACTTGAAATGAAACAAAAAACTTGGGGCTTACATTTTGAGAAGCCGCACTTTGGGTCGTTTGCCATTTATAAATCAAAGCTAGAAGCCTAGACGATTTAGTTTTTAAATATACAAATTTGAAAAATGAAAAGGAAGTTTCTAGAATACCATAGCTAAATCTTTCTGCCAACTACCAACTACCACCAAGGCTTTGCTTTTTTTTCAAATTCCTTGAAAATTTTGAGTTAATACTAATGACAGCAATTTTATTTCATTCAGTTTGACAACAATTTATTTTTGTTTTATATTAAAATTTGGGTTACTCACTCTTCTTGTGCTGCTTCTTTATAAAAAAAAAGCAGGATTTTCATGTCTTAGATCTGAGCGTGTGCGCTGATGTGATATAAAAGGATCGTTTTCAACTTGACGGTTCATAATTTATTTCTATGAGGTAGTAACATGCCGAAACGAAGATATGACAAGAACAAAATGGAAGAGCGGACACTGTAAATTGCGAATTAAGGAGGCAAATATGACCTTTGGGTCAGGATAAAAAGGACTCTGATATTATTACCCAAATTACGAAATCTTCTTCTCTTTACAAGATTAGTTGGAAGCTGTATGATTTCAATTGGCAGGTTCGACACTCTTCTCGAAGTCGGCGTCAATAAGTTCGTCGTGTCTAACGTATTATTTATTTAGCTCCATTTTTTAAAGCGTGCCGTTAATAGAATGAAAATTTCAGCCCGGGTAAGGTATTTAGAAGAGATAAATTATTCTTAGCGTTTTGTTTACATTACTGGTTAGGTTTTTCTTTGTATCTGATGCTTTTGCTTAGACGCGTTTAATTTAGAACTGATACCAAATGCTACATATATGTAAAAAAAAAAAAGTTATTGTATCTTGCGCTAAGAATGTATTTTTTTAGGTACGAGACGAATGGCTTCAAATTCCATGCAAAGACGGTTAGAATTTGGAATTATGATTAAATTCAATAATACAAAAAACTAATAATTTTTTTAAGTTTAAATTTATTCAGTTCCATGACCATTAACCTTATAAATTTATTCCGCGTTGTTTTATAACTTATATAGGAAAAGGAGTAGTTCGGTGGTTAGGTGAAGAAGCGTTAAAACGTTATTTAAAACTTAAAACGAGTAAGCATGCACCGAGTCGTAAGGAGGTTGTATCGGAAATTCGAAAAACTAGAGGAGGAGCCATTTTAGATCCACAAGATTTAATTCACGAAGTTTTGGATGACAATGACTTTGTATCTGTTGGTAAAGATTTTTGTTATTGCTAGAAATATTTCCGTAAATCTTTGAGCTAAAACTTCTTTTTTGGGAATCAAGTGCTGGAAAGCGATTGGCCTGATCCGGGGTTAGCTTCGACTGAAATCATGTTCGTGCCCGAACAAGTGTAGGTTGTTCATTTTCGAAGGTTTCAAATCCCGAGTATTCAATTAACTTTTCTAACATAAATATATTTTAACATTTTAGTGTCAAGAATTTCCAGCAACCAACAGAGGTACGGTTCAATGTTGTAGTCAATTTAGGCATTTTATGCAAAAACTGGTAGAAAATTTTTGCAAGTTTGTTTAAATTTTCAGTATCTAAAAATGGACGGGGACAGCTTATCCACAGATGATCTTCGTCAATTGGGAAAAGGACGCTACAAAATCAAGGTATTGTTTCAACGCTAAATGTGAGTTAAACGTATTCTTGAAATTTTATAACTTTGGAATAATGTGCAGCTCAGCGCAGAATCAGAAATGCTCGTGACAAAATCAAGAGAATTGGTAGAAAAAATTCTGACAGAAAATAAAGGTTATTACGTCTTTCTTAAAAGAAACAAGTTTTGTTGATGAGTTATGACCGAAATGTTTTTACAAATAACTTTTGTAGTTGTTTATGGAATTACCACTGGATTCGGAAAATTTGCTAGGACTGTTATCGAGAAGGACAAATTAGTGTAAGTAAATATTAAATGTTTTCTCTGCGTTTTTCCAACTTTTGAAACTCAGTTCAAGAAGGTTAAATTTTTTTTAGCGAACTTCAGATAAACTTAATTCGGTCACATGCTGCTGGAGTTGGACCACCGTTGTCTCCAAAAAAGACACGCATGCTTCTTGCCCTTCGAATAAATGTCCTAGCTAAGGGATATAGTGGAATACAACTCAAAACGCTTCATCAACTCATCGATGCTTTCAATGGTCTCAATATAATTTAACAGTTTTCTATTAAAATTTACGTATTGTTGAGAAAAAAAAAGTAGGTTGGATTTAGTGCAAGATTCTGTAATAAAAATTTCTTTTTACGCAGCGTCTTGTCTTCCGTGGGTACCTTCCCAAGGAACCGTTGGAGCTAGCGGCGACTTGGCTCCGCTGGCCCATTTGGCATTGGGACTCACAGGCGAAGGAAAAATGTGGAGCCCTGAAACTGGATGGGGAGAAGCAAAATATGTAAATACAAATTTTTTTGAAAGTTAAACATTTAACATTTTCAAGAAAAAAATTATTTCAGAAAGCAGAATGTTTTTCTTACTTGTTCGTAGGTTCTGGAAGCCCACAACTTGACCCCGATCAAGTTGGAGGCCAAAGAAGGATTGGCTCTCATCAACGGAACGCAGTTGATCACTTCACTTGGTGCAGAAGCTGTGGAGCGATCTGGCATAATGGCACGACAAGCAGATGTCGTAGCGGCATTGACACTCGAAGTGTTGAAAGGAACGTCCAGAGCGTTTGATGCTGGTAAGCTTCACATTTAAAAAAATAAAATTTTACGCCAAAACATTGAAGCATTGGCTAACTTTCTTAGGGGTCCAGGAAATACGACCACATCCAGGTCAGTCCCTTGTAGCCCGCAGGCTCCGGGCTCTCCTTCATTCAAATTTGTTTCCGTCACAAATCGCTGGTAAAAAAAACTATTGAGGCTTTACAAAAAATTGATATTTGAACTTTGACCTCAACACTAAAATTCTTCAGAGAGTCATCGATTCTGTAATCGTGTTCAAGACGCTTACACTCTTCGCTGTTGCCCACAAGTTCATGGAATTGTTCACGATACAATTGATTTTGTGCGTGGAGTTATCACTACTGAAATGAACAGCGCTACTGACAATCCGGTAAATTTTTTTGTTCCAACCTCGAGCACATGTAAAATTACTTCACCGTTGCAAATGGTTTAATTGATCAGATTGTTTTTGCTGAGCGAAACGAAATTATTTCTGCTGGTAATTTCCATGGGGAGTATCCAGCAAAAGTACTTGACTATTTGGCCATTGCTGTTCACGAACTGGCGTCTATGAGTGAACGACGTGTTGAACGCTTGGTAAATCCAGGTAACAACCAGCAATGCCTAATTTGAAAATTAGGGTAAGGCGTAGAATTTTTTTTTAAATTTTGAAAATGTTTATTAGCCTTGAGTGAGCTTCCAGCTTTTCTTGTTCAAGAAGGTGGACTCAATTCTGGATTTATGTTGGCTCACTGCACAGCCGCGGCGCTTGGTAAAAATGTAGTGTTAAGCGTAAATTTAAGATTTGAAATTTGTATGGCTCAATTTTGATTCATGTTCAGTTTCTGAGAACAAAGTTCTCTGTCACCCTGCTTCGGTGGATTCATTGAGCACAAGTGCTGGAACGGAGGATCATGTTTCTATGGGAGGATTTGCTGGAAGAAAGGCTCTACAGGTTATAAAAAGATCCGTACATAAATCCACTTGAATTCAAATTTTTTTTTATAAATTGCTTTTTCTAACAAACAAACAAAAATTGATGGTAAAAGGTTGTTCGCAATGTGGAACGTGTAATTGCCATCGAGCTTCTGGCAGCATGTCAAGCCATCGAATTTCTAAGACCGTTGAAGACAACTGCGCCACTTGAAGAAGTGTATCGCGTTGTTCGTAGTGTAGTGAGGTAACACACGATAAATTTATTCTGAAACTTGAACAACTCTAATGCACTATGAACTTTTACATTCAAATAAATTGCATCGTTTTTTAGACCCTGGGATAAAGACAGGTTCATGGCTCCTGATATCGATGCTGTGACAGAACTTTTGCAAGAAGAAAAAATTTGGCAAGCAGTGAAGGGACACGTGGAAGACTTTAACGCTTCTCAAGTAAGTGGAACTATGAAGTACATTTTTTAATTAGAGGCAAAAAAAACATATTTTTTAAAAATACGAAATTACTTGATCCGGTTTAGCATGTTGACTTGAACATCTTCAGTCCAACCATGTCTGTCCCGCGTGGAATTCATGATCTTGGTGGGTCACCAAATAGTAAAACTACAAGGTCATCCGCAAATCGGCTCAGTTCTCCGCCGCCAAAAAGAGCGAAGAGACAATCAGGAAATAGCGAAACCAATTCATCCAAACATTGAGCCGTCACACGCAACGATGGTGGGTAGGGGAGAAAAACAGCGCCAAAAAGTATCTTGCATGTTTTGCTTAAGAAGCTGGGCAAAAAACTCCTTAAAAGATGGTGTTTGGTCAATGAACCGTATACTTAAAAAATCAAAAATTATAGAATAAACCTAAACAAACAGAACAGCTTCGTTGTTTGTCAACTTGAGAAAACGGTACGCAACGAATGTTCTAAACCAGGCAACGTGCCTACAGCAGAAAATATTTTAAACAAAATTTATTTTTCGGTTTAAGTATCGATATATTCCGTATAGTTCTTATTTCTTAACAATTATCTTTAGTAGAGATATAAAGTAATATAACATGACACAGTGCTTATCACCAACGTTTACTATTTTGTATTGTCACCTAATAACATTACGCTTTAAGTTGCTTCGACTAGACGAGAATGCCATATCATGACAATCACAATGAAAACAAAATGTAAACGTTTCTGATTTGTAGAAATACTAAATCTAGGAAGAATCAATAGGAAAGTTGATATTAGAGTGTTCTTGTTGCTTCAAATTATGATTGAGACTCAAAAGATGTGCGACGGCATCTTGGACAGATGGGAAAAAACGAGATATTCCGATTTCTTTAAGAAAACAGGTAGTATCCATCACATGAAGGACAGTCGGAGGACACCCAGTAAAAAGTACTTGAATGTCTTCCTTAAAAAAGTGATCATGAAGATCCCTCAGAAGACGCAATGCCGCTGGATCAATAGAACTTAGACTTGAAAAATCAAAAACTATGGAATAAATCTGAAAAAAAAGAAGACACGTTTTTAACTGTTCCTTTGTAAATCTAGCCGTATACTTCTTACAGGAACTGGACTTGAATACTGAGCTCTAATTCCATATTCAGTTTTTTCGTTATTTCTGGATGGATCAGAAATGGAATTGATGAGCATTTTATCATGGATTATTTCTTCGGGCTCTTCTTCTGGTAAGATTAGACTTCGTTCAACTTCACTGATAAATTTTTCTCCATTTACGAAGTTTAAGCTGCCAGTGTACTTCAAAATTTTAACTCCGGGTATCTCTCGTGCCTGTAGACATGCACAAAAAGAACTTGGTTATAAGTATTTGTTACTCGCACTACCCCTAGCAATCTAACTTTGCATTCGCAAAAAGGAATTTTTCTAAAAAAAATTGTACCAAATTTTTTTTATATCATTATATCTTCAATAAAAAATTTTTTTAACCAAGTTTTTTTTGTATAATCCAAATCTTCAACCAAAATGTTTGGCCCAAAAACATCTTTTTTGGTTAACTTTTTTGTATCATCTACATCTTCAATAAAAAATTTTTTGATCAACTTTTTTGTAGCATCCAAATTTTCAATAAAAAATGTTTTGGACCAACAAAAAATTTTTTGATCAACGTTTTTGTATCATCCAAATCTTCAATAAAAAAAAATTGATCAACTTTGTTGTATCATCCAAATCTTCAACAAAATTTTTGGTCCAAAACATATTTGGCTAAATGCGAAAACCCCCCAAAAAATTGAAATGACATTGTAGAAAAACTCCTTTTTCCGAATAGAAAGTTAGAATGCTAGGGTTAGTACCGTCAGACGAATATTTCGCGCCAAATGGCTAACTAACTCAAATAACTCACCATGGAATTCGTGTTAAGGTCTACATAAAGCTCACAGTTGGCGTAGACACCTAGGGTAGATAAGCTGCCATGTGTCGAGCACCATACAAGTAGGAAAACTGACAGAAGAATTCCAGCTGCCAGGCCAAACTCGATATCTAAAATTACTGTCGCTAAAAACGTGGCAATCCAGACTAGCCCGTTGATTTTCGAAGTCTTCCAGGCTTTTGGCAAGTCATAAAATTGCAGAAACATTCCTTTTAGAGCAACAACAATTATGCCGGATAATATGCACTGTAAACAAGAATAGTGAGCAATTAAAATACGTGACTGTCGGCAAAAACTATAAAGTTCACTCAATTTGCTAACATTTGGAAGAGATTCAAAGCAGGGCCCAATCCAGAGAAGAACAAAAACTAGAATTCCACATGAGAATATGCTGGTCAACTGCGTCTTCCCACCTACAGAATCTTGAATCACACTTCGAGACAGAGACGCTGCAATTGGAGCACAGCTGAAGAAACTGCCAACAACATTAGAAGTGCCCTATAAATAAAAAGTTTTAAAAGAATTTTTTAAAACTGTTTCCTTCTTCTAACTCTTTCAGTTTTCGTACCTCTGCAAGAAGTTCCTGATTAGGATCAACCGTGTAGTTATGTTTTGTCGCAAATATTTTGCACATTGAAATTGAAATAGCATAAGCTACAATCCCAATAATGAGGCCATCCAGTAATACTGCAACCGCCGTAAAAACATTCATAGGAGCTAATTGCGGAACGGGAAATCTAAAAAAAGGAACATTCATGTAATGTACTTAACGCACTCCATAATATCCTAGAACTCCTGATTTTTACTGATAATTAAGTTTATTGGGAGTTACCCACCCAGTTGGAATTGTGCTCACGATAGAGACTTCGTATTTTCCTTCCAAGTCCCAATAGTACGACACCAGGGTGCCGGCCATGACGGTAAGAAGTTCCACTGGAATCGGAAATGACATCTTTGAACTGACATACGGCTTCACCAACTCATTGTAACTAACAAGAAATCCGACCGTGACTGAAGACAATATAAAAGCAGCGATATTTGTATGAGCTATATTTTGTCCAATGTCCACAAAGGTCTAATAACAATCAAAATAAGTAGTTAGCCAACAAACTACCTGATTGTTAAACATTCCCCTTTTCTCGAATATTTTACCAAAATAATTTTGAAAATCCCAGAACGTCTCTGAAGATTCATTCCTAAAAGTCCTTTCATTTGGGAAGTAAAAACATGGATGGCTGCGCCTGTCGTAAAGCCACTGACGAGCTCACTTGACAATAAGAGACTCAGAGATCCAAGGCGTAAAATGCCCATAACCACCTACACGGAAATACGAAATTTCAGTGAAGACGTTGTGGTTACTAAGAATGTTCATAATTACAGTTGCTACTGTTTGACTTTAAATGTTAATTTACCTGCCACAGGCCAACAACAAGGCTGATGGCTGCACCAATTTCCATCATACGTGTTTTGATAGCATCGTCTTTGAGAAGGTGGTCAATGTCCAATCGAGGATCTCCAGATGATACATACGGCACGGCAGGAGAAGTAATGTTATTGTGCAGTTCATACACCATCCTATCCAACGCTGTCTTTCCAGTCATGAGACAAATCACTGCAAAAGTTCCCATTGACACTTGGCGAGAAGTTCCGAGAAATGAATAGACAAGGACGGGAAAGAACGCCATGTAGATGCCAACTATTGGTGGAAGATTTCCCAAAAGAGCATAGGCCATTCCTGAAATTGAGGGAAAAAAAGTTTTCAACTTGTCGATTGCTTTTTCATTAATTAGCCAAGTACCTTGTGGAATATGCATCACTGCAATTGTAAATCCAGCTACGAGGTCAAAGCTCAAATCCTTTTTCCACTCATATTTTGGTAACCATTCTAAAATTGGCACAAGTCGTAGAAGTAATCTCAGTGGCGAAATTTTAAATCTTCGTAAGCAAGGGGTACAGCAATCTGTAAAAATCAACAACATTAAAAAAAAATTATAGATAAAATAACTTTATAAAACACAAAATACTTTTTTTTTGTAAACGATATTAACGTTACCGGAATTATCGTCAACCTGAGGAGCTATAAAACCTGTATGTGGATTATACTTCGGAAATAGCACCATTTGATTGATTACTGGACGGTCAATATGCACCCTAGGAGAGTACGGCACTTCATTATTTAAAGCTGGATATGAATTCATTTTGGGATCCAAATCAGGACTGTCAACCAATCGAATCTGCTCTTCCTCATCGATGTCCTGTCCGGACAAGGATCTAAAATAAAATAAGTTCAAATTATTAAAAGTGGGTTTAGGTTACTAAAAAAATAATACTATAGTGACGACAGTAAATGTCGTCACTGCAATTTTCTCGAAAAAAGTTGGAAGAACCATTGAGGTCATTGCTGTTGAAAATTTTCCAAGAACTTAACCATGGACCAGAAACCAGTCTGGATTAAAAAAAATCAAGGCCAAAATGTTGACCTCAAAACCTAACCTGCGTAATGTAAAATAAGATGTGTTACAGCTACCTGCTTGCCTCGCTTCACTACTATGACTTACATTTTTTCAAATAAGAATCAAATCTATTTATACAACTCTACCAATTGGTTGAAAGTTGGGGGTGTGTGAATTGTTCTCCGAACAGCATAATTGATTAAAAATTTGGTACAGGAAAATATATCTCTGTGGTGTCAAACTTTTCCGCATTGACGTAAAGTACAAGACATGACCTTACAAACTTTGAATAACAATATATTTTAAAAGATTTTTCCATATTATTCTATCGACTTACTGATAGTCCATTCTCACTTATTTTTCTATCTTTGATTAATCACGCCATAATTTTGGATAGTTTGACCCTCTATGGACTTTAAATTATTTCAAAATTTTTCCATAGTAACTGGAAATTATGTTCAAAAAATTCAACGTCAGAATTTTGCAATAAGATTAAGATTCGAGCTAATAGTCGTTTACGTGCTCTTGAAAATTCTGGAACTTTGTAACATTGATGGATTCGCCACTGATTCCTTTTTTGCAATTTATATAATAATTATGCTAAAGCATACTTACTGAATGAGCGATTGTCAAAGTTGGATACCTAACCGGAAATTTCTAGACTAGTGCATACTACTTATTATTGTTATATATGTACCTCGTCTAAAAGCGACGTTTTGTATAATCGAGATTCTCCCGATTGAGTTTGACAACGATTTAGAACATTCTAACATTAGTCAATTAGTGTCAACGAACAAGCGGCATTAACTGTATTGCCTGGCTTTTGATTTTGTAATTTACAGTTTATTTTCCTTTTCTTGAAGCCAAAAAAGAAGCATCTGTATTTCGTTACAATTTTTGAAGAATAATGAACGTTTCCTTGTTTCGAACTCCTTGTGTTACAAGGCAACGTGACAAAAAGCAAGTTGAGCAAAATATAATTTCAAACGAATATTAATAATAGCGTGCTCATTCGAATTCAGAGAACTTTCCAAGAAAAATTTGTCGTTATCCCAAAAAAAATTTCTGAAGAATTATATGCAATTTCATTTAAAAAATATCAAGAAAATCGATTACTTTATTTGTTTCAAATTCAGTTTTAACAACAATTTTTCCCCAGGAAACTCCCGGGTATCGGAAAAACAAAAATTGGTTTAACCGCCCAGATCTACCATAGTTAAATAATGCACGTCTTACCCTCTGTCCTCGTTGTGTTAGCTGGTTAGTGTTTGAAAGGAAAATAGTTTTATTTACATTTACACCTTTTCTTTTACCTAAGTACTTCGATAATCGCTTTGCCAAACGCCATAATGTGCCGAACGGATCAGATTATCAAAATGTTCCACGATTCTGGAAATTTCACCAATTTTCTACAATGATTTAGGAAACAAACATCAACAAACTTGTTGATACTTTGGAATCCATGGAAAAATGCGTAGGTGTTTCGAGAATCAAAAACAGATGAACGCCTTGTTCGAATCAAGTGGAAACTATTTTGGGAATGGAAAAACTGAGCGGAATATTGTTTCCATTGGGGTAATATAAAGGAAATTTAAATTGAAACCACAAAAGACAGACTTATAAGTTTATTCTGTAAACAACTCAAGCTACGCAAATGACATGTCAACCACATACTACCGAAAATGTATCTGTGGTTGTATCTAGGTACGTAAATGTACTTCCAGGTTCAACGGATGTCACTATACCCTGGTCGGTCCCCAGCATCGCCTCAAATAATGTGACCAGTCCTTCGAAGTTAATTTATAGAAATCGTAAAAGAGACAATTATTTGAAGTTACATTTTCCACTTGAAATTTTAAATTTAAACTCGAAGTGACAATTACTTGCATACGGCAGTGCATGTTATGTCACGAGTGTGTGAATTTCTCACAAAATGCACAATCTAATCTGAACTTCACCATTGGCAATGAATGAAATAATTTTAAAGGTGGTCATTAGGTCATTCATGTGTAGAATTATTGGATTCGATTGATGATACGAAAGTAAAAATATATCCAACGACTTAACCAAGGATATTCGAAGAATTTCCAAACAGTTCGAATATCAAATTACGTAATAATGGACGTAACACTTTTCGCTTTGTTCTGGTGAATTAATTTAAAAAGTGACATAATTCTAAATAAAAAAAAGAGTAAATTTCTGAAACTAAAAAGTTTTTGTTTTAATTTTTCATACTCTAACCTTGATTAAAAGTGGTCTATAACAATAAGAAAAAGTTGGATTTAGTTTACGTTATGATTCATAAGTTATGACTTATGACGTTGAAAAAAGTTGTTATTCACTTTCAAACTGTAACTCGCAAGCTTATATTAATTTACTAAAAACATTTTTGTACTAACAGTACAACACGTTCGCGCTCATTTGTTGAGCATATTGACCCTTCACGATTATTTAAAAAAAATGATCCGCTTTGACGGTCATCCTCATCATATTACCAATGACGATTAGATTACTTTAACCTACACCATATTGCTAATCGTGTCTTGTCTACTAAAGTTTCCAGCGTCATGCGTCATTCCAACAACGGAAGGAAAAAAACTCCTTTCAATAGTCAATAAAAGCTTATTACATTTGGCGTGCAAAAAGCACAAAATTAAATATTATACCATCATCATCTCTTGTGGTAGACACTTAACTAGCTTCAACAGCAAAAGTTACCATAACACGTTCGGTTGTTACCTTCGATGGAAAAATACAATAAAAATAAATACGTTAGTTATTCAACTTAAAAGTCTTGCGACGGCGCAATACCCAATTTCAATTTCTCCTTCCTGTACCTCCAACCAAAAACCTTTTAGCTTTGCTTTCCATAAACGTGAAACATTACGAACCTAACCTAACTAACTCCGCAAAGTTTAAGTAAAATTATTTAACTTTACGCTAAGTAATGTTTTGATGTGTTTCGGTTAAGCAACACATGAGGCATGACTTAGCGCTGAATCAAATGCAATCAAAAGTAAACCCAAACTAACGACATAGTACACGTGGTCAAAGTCAAAGTAATGTCATTGGTGAGACACCAAATATTATGAACCACGTTTCATCTCTCGTGTTCCGCTGCTGGTATAGTAAAATGTGATAAAATGTTAACTCATTTCACAACTTCTTCTAAGTAGTAGTTTCAGTTTTCGATGTAAAACTCTAACTTTGTCACATAATTTCATCATCAAGAATTAAAAAGTAGAAAGAAGATTCTACTCTAATCGTATCCACTTTACGCATAGAATGGGGTTATCAAAGAGATGAACTCACGTTACGATGACCAAACTAAAAAGAATAGCGTTACGTTACCTCTCACGCCGAAAGGCCGGTTTCTTCATTTCTGACATTTTCTAACCAAAAGCACAACAATCCACGGTTGGCAAATAAATGCTAATTTGAGTTTCTCCGAAAACTTGAACTTCCAAACTTGGATAGAAAATGCACACTGTCTTGTCGAAACAAAGAAATAAAGCGATGGCTGCCGAGATTAGTCTAGATTGTCAAGCAGGTTCAGGAATAAAATTACGAAGACACTCGCGGAAGTAAGTTTCGAAGAAGGTCGGAAGTTGTTAAATACGGCTTTGAAATTGATCAGTTTCAGTATTTAGTCTCAATTAAATCAATTAGAACGTGACCATAACACAATACAAACAAGCTCAGTTGTCAGACGACGTTGTCGGAATTACCTATAAACACTCGAGAGGTGAAGACGACACCATGTCAGTACAAGAGTTCCGCACATTCTTTTAAAAGCGGATTGAACAAGATATAACTAAAAATAATTATTCGTAGAAGGAAATTCCAGTTTGAAAATAACTTAATTGAGCATCAAAAATTCATAGACGAGCGGAAGAATCAAAATTAGGACAGAAGAGTGATGGATAAGTTGTAAATCTTCAAGGGGAACACTCCATGAATTCAGACAATGGTCAATGAGGGACAACTAAGGGCCTTGAAGCATAGCTAAAAATAGTAAACTGGAAGACTAGAACGCACTTCAATTTTCGTGACCACTACAAAACTAACCTTGTCTTAGATCCGTAAAATAGAATTGAAATACTGGAGGAAGCAATGAAAATTTAGGAGGAAAAATTCATGACTCGGGAAAGGATTTAAGTGCACCTTATGTTAATTCGTAATTGTTGAGTAATTAAATGGGAAGTGGATTAGAGTTTTTGTTAACCTTATTTTCTGCTCAAGGTTAATCACGTGCCTTTACGTTTCATTCCTCCCGTGCTCATTTCCTGACAAAGCACGAACTATACGTAAGCTTCAAATGATTGACAGTTTGCAAGCAGATTTCAAATGCCTATAGGTGGATTCATTAGAATTCCGAAAGCTAACAGAATCAAAAACTGGAAGAAAGCAGTGTAAGCAGCAACGAGCTATTATTTCCGAGTGGTGAACACTAATAAAGAAATGAAATAGATTACCCTAGTAGTGAAGTCGAATCTGATTCTTCATACATCATCCTGGATGGTCGCATGCTTGAATAACTTGAATAACCGCCAGAACTGGACTGACGACGCATTGAAAAAAAATAACTTTACTAGAGGAAACAACAAAAAATCTAAACTGCGATGCTCTAGCGTCCGGTTGAGGCCATGAAACGGACTTGGTACCGCTCCACTTAATTTACTACTATTAAATTGAATATGATTTTGTTGACCTTATTCCAATTGAAGTAATTCAACGCCAGAAATAATACGCCTACTCTATCTTCTCCTTCACAGAACACACGCTACGCTATGCGTTATCTTTTTTCCTTACCGCAGCAGCTGATTCTTTTGGTCAACTTCAACTTCATCGTACTTGTGATCATCGGCAGTGGTGACGGCGATAGCAGTCGTGTCTGCAAAAACGCCATTTCCAACTTCATTCTGTTCGTTCTGCTCTTGCATTGCATTTCATTTTGGGTTTGGTAGAGTTTTGAGAGATGGAAAAGTGGAAGTACAATTCAGGAAGAACAGGTGGATATAACGATTACTCTTGATTTCGCGTCCTCCTCCTGACTAGTGCCGTTCTACCGTAAAAATAATGGCATGTAGCCCTAAAGAAACAAGAAAAAACGAGAACAAAAGTAAGAGTTAACGATTAGTTGGTGTATAAGAATTCAACCATATCATCATCCCCTAACTCGATTCTTGTGACACTATCACTTGTTCTTTTCTCCTCCACGTCCACAATTCATTTTTTGGCTTCATGAACCTGTTTTCTTGACGTTAAATTAAATGAAAAGTGCAAGTTTACACAGTGATGTAAGTTTTATACAGTCAAACACCTTACGACCTTCTGCCTTACCATTACCACGATTCGAAATCCCCATGTCATGACCAGGGTTCGAAAAATACTGTATAATTGACGAAAACTACGTATAATACAGTATAAATGTATAATACATGTATTTTTTGTATTATACGTCCGGGTGCTTGGGGAGGTGTATAGCAAAAATTGTCCACTGAGACCAGTGAAAATTTTCTAAGTTTTTTT
>JABASK010000048.1:0-43848 GCA_019776465.1 Rambutanura hunanensis | reverse complement strand
GTGAAAATAGAAATCAAAACAGCATGATGACATCAAACTTTTGTTGTTCCTCATTTAGGAGTTGGATCAAAAGGATCATAACGTAACGTATCGTCATGCAATACAAAAATTTTCTCGGATAACAATAACAAAGAATCATCTAATTAGGTACAATATGTTTATGTATAACCTGAAATATTCTTCCTTCTGGTGAAAAAGTATTGACTCCTCGCCTCGGTCTTATTAGGATCTTGTCAAAAACATGGTTAGAGTATGCCGTACTTGATTGATATATGGGAGAGATTCAATTCAAGTTTCGTCTTGTGTCAAGAAGACAGAATTGGATTCAATTTTAAAGTTAGACATTGTACCGTTTTTAGATAATCTTCTAGAACCATAACACAAAAAGTTTCTCTTAACCTTTTTTACAGTCACTCACTGTCACTATCGATTTACAAAATCCCGACAACAGGTAAAGTAATTCGCAACTAGGTAAATAAATCAAACTTTTCTTACTTTCAAAATATGTAAATTGAAACGAAATGGTAAAGTTGAAATGAATGTTGAAAGAGAAAAAAATGAAAGTGAAATGAGTTGACGTTTCGACGATTTCTTTCATTTAAATCAAACTTGGTCTTCTCTCCCGCCTTTTTCATTCGTCAAATAAATTATTTGAGAAGGGGAAGTTGAGACGGAAATTCAATAAGAAAGCTTCGTGGTTTACGTTATCCAGTCTGGCCGAATCGTCTAAAATTTCTAATCGAATAAAGTTAATTCTTGAAAATTATGGAGACGATGAAATTTTAAGATGCATACTTCGTACTTTACGTCATGCCACACTTGACAATTCTACAATTCAAACGTTTCTTTAAAAAAGCGAAACAATTGAAGTGATACCCAACTATTTCTTGAGGCCTCTGTCAATCTGGTCATGTATGTCCATGTCCAAAAATACATAGAACATCTCAATCCCTTCAAGCCTTAGGACGTCTCAGGCTAATATTTACGTTACTCTACTGTATAAACTTGTTTCTATTAATTACCAAGTATTTTTAGGTTAGGTTAGTTTTGGGTGGAACAAAGCAAGATAATCTTTCTTTATTCCACCCAAAGCCTGAAAAACCATCAAGAAAATTATGATTAAGTCAGACACTGAATATAATTACAGTTTCTTCAATTTATCTGTCTTGTTTCTAGGGAAATGAGCCTTGGACAAATCCAGAAATTGTTCAACAATTTGAAAAGCAGTCTGGAATGATGGTTATGAAGGATGAAATGCTAATAGAATTTACTGCGCTCTACATTATATTAACTTATCATTCGGTTTAAATGTAGTTTAGAATGTGGAAGTGACACCTGGACGTGCAACAAGAAGGTTGAGGATGGGATGTTTCTTGATGTAGTCAACAGCCTTTTTATGTGTTACCATTGTAAAGTCATAACCATTGCATTGAAGAATTTTATCGTGTTGTTTAAGTCCGACTTTACTCGCTGCAGAATTTGGAATGACATCTGTAACGTAAATCCCATGATCTGTGTATCCAAATGGTGAGCGGTTAAAATCTTGATCAATGCCTCCGCCAATTTTAAATCCACACTTAAGGCGTTCAGCTCCTTCAGCGTCAAATTCCATTTCTTTCTGCAGAGTAATTGGAATCTGTTGAATTAGAACATTTCCATTTTTGTCACAAACCGTACAGACATTGAACACATGGAAATTATGAATAAAGAACTGTAGGCTTACGCTAAGACATTCCATTGCTGTGCCAGCTTCGTGCTTAAAGGCCATTCTTGTATTAGACGTCCTCACCTTTGCAATTAAATTCCGGAACCAGCTAAGGAAACTTTTAAAATACTGACCTCCGAACTTTTCACTTTTAGTATTTGAACTCAATTTCCTCTCGCTTTTATTAGGTTATCATTTGCTGCAAATGAAGTAATATTTTTAATTAAAATAACATAATCCTACGTGACAAAGGGAAAATATGTTATTAGTAAATTACAACATTACCTTATAAATTATAATGGTTAGGTTAGATATTATTGGAGTTATAACTCCACACTCACCTGTCACCTCGCTTAATTTTGGAAGCGTAGAAATGAGGGGGAAAGTAGTATAGTTTGTTATAAGTTATTCAATTCCACATAATTTATATTAAGTAACTTTTAAGGTATAAAGAGGTACAGGTGGATTCGCAAAGTTCTGAAAAAAGTTTCAAAGAGTTTTGACATGTAGGGTTTTAGTTTATTCAAATGTTTTGGGTCTATCCTATCCTACCCGACTTAATGGCTACTTTCCCTTGACTCATTTTAACTTTTGTCAGGCTTTTGAATATTTGCCTTTCCTTCTATCCATTTTTTGAAGCTTGTTGTATTACACTAATCTTTTTTTTTCATTTCAACAAAAAATAAATTTACCAAAAATATAAAACGTTTTAGGGTTTTTTTAAAGGATTAAAAACACATGTTACTTCGCTCCAGGAGACAAGGTTTAGGATTTCATGTTGTGTAGGTGATGAAGTCTGTGAAGTATGTTACTTATTATGTATTACATTTACTACACCTTCCTTGGACTCGCCCCACTTTACCCCATTAGTATATTCACTCAAAAAAAAATTAGTCATTCGCTTACTCAGAGTTGAGTTGGCGAGCGGAATAGTGTGAATTGTGTCAAGAAGGGATTCATTGAATTTGGGAAGTGAAAAAGATAAAGGAAGGAACTGTTTATTTTAATTTAAAGTCTATAACTCTGAGTCACTAATTATTGAGGAAGAAATGGCACATAACGCTGCGCATCTCGTCCGTCTTGTAAACAGTAAGGTGAGTTTGGGTTATAATACAAAATTCAACGTTAGATTAGGATTAGATATGATTAATCCTTTATACGTTAGGTTAGCTAGCCTAATTAATTTTATTTGAATTCAACGTTACGTAATTTGAAGTCTAACTTGCATTTTATAATTACAATACACGGTAGTTGCATATAATAATTGTGATTCTGAGCTCTTGATTTGTACTTTTGTTACACATAATAGTGTAATTTCTTTCTTTCAGGCTGAATTTGATTCGCAACTCAAGGAAGCAGGTTCAAAACTTGTAATTGTTGACTTTTTTGCACAATGGTGTGGACCTTGTAAAACCATTGCACCGGCAATTGAAAAGTTGGCAGAGACATTGACGGATGTCGTTTTTCTGAAAGTTGATGTTGATCAAGTGGACGAACTTGCAAGTGAATATGGTATCAGCTGTATGCCGACCTTTGTAGCCATCTTGGAAGGGAAAAGGGTAACTTTAACTTTTAACTTAATTTACTCTCATTTGTACAAATTGAAAATTAGAATAAAATATAAATATTAATTTAGTTTTGATGTACTAGGTGGGTGATACTTCGGGAGCAAATATTGACAAGATCACGGCCTTGATCAATAAGAACAAACCTCACCAGTGAACGTCTTGATTCATTCCACACTTTTTGACCTCTTCGATAGCCCATTTATTTACATTTAAAAAACAAAGCAAAGTTTTTGAAAGGAAATTGAAGTGATCGGACGTTTATTGTCCTTGAAAAGAATAATTTTGAAATTGGTCAAGTCTATTATTTGAGGACTAAGTATGTGTGAGTTGATTGTCCTTTGTAAGAAGAGAATATAAATGGATATTATGGCTTTAGCCCACTTTAAACACTCTTCCTACCTTGTCGGCATTTAAGAATAATTTGTAAATCTACTTAATAGGTACTATAATAAATGGGCTAATGTTGAGTAACTGGAACAAGGAACTGAAGAGTGTTGTTAATTGACATTCAAATCCAGAGTAGGAGCCTACAAAATCCTTCCTCAATTTCATTCCCTACTTTGTTACACAAACTATCACCTCGCATCCTCAACCTTTATATAGGTAATCTCTCAATTCATTCTTTTCTGTCCAAAATTAATATTTTCATCATAACTCAACTTTTAGACATCAAATTTTTTCAAATTTTCAGAATTTTTTTTTTTTTTGGACTTGGATATTTCTTTAAAATTGTGATAAAATGGAATAGAAAATAAAAAGCTACGAGTCTACTGTGTGTCCGTTTCTAATGTCATTAAATTTGTAAGTAAAATGGAATAATGTTGTGGGATTTGTAAAGAAGGAAAGATAGAGAAATATAATTGTTACGCCATGACATAGGTAGGAATAGGAAAGGGTGTGTGGGGGGAATATGTTATTTGGAAATTTATATATTTCAAACTTAAATTTCACTCAGCATGTTCCCCCTTTCGTATTTATGTTAGTAAGTGTAAGACAGTGTCCCTCTTCTTTCTTGACTCTCTTCAAAAGTTAATTGAAGTTTGAAGTTGAGCAAGAATTGAGAAGGTGCATTTGTAAAAAGTGGGACAATGGCCCAGTCTTCCCTTCGTAGGGACATAATATCTCTTCCCTTAAAGACTGGAATAAAACAACTTCAACATTTATTTGACTTGCCTAGAAATCAATTGTGTCAAAAATGGAAGGACTGGAAGATGACCTTAGTTGTGGTGATTTCTTTTCTCATTTAATGAAAATGGAGGAAGAAGAAGACAATAATGGATTGGGTAAAGTTTTCCTTGAAGAAATGACAAGACTTGACCCATGTCCAGATTCAAATAGTAAGCCTCCACTACGCGTCCATTCTCACTTTCATACCGAACCCACTGTATTGAATCTTAACTGTCCAATGCAAGATTGGGAATTACATTCAAGACATAATAATAATAACGATAATAATAATAACAATAACAATAGCCTTCTTTCTAATCTACACCTGGATTGGATTTCACTACAACACACGCCTCTTCTCACTCCATTAACTCCAATTACTTTTCAACATCAGAACAGTAAGTTCATCATATTTTGTAAAAATATCATTAATTATTTGATGTAAAGTAGTAAGATGTCATTCTTTTTAAATGATTTAAATTATTTACTCCAAGTCAATAGTGTATAGCTTCAAAGAAACAACAAATTTGTACTGTATACAATTGTTGGCCTTTCCTTATTTTTTCTAATTCATATCCTTACAATTAGGAATTTGATTAACATGAATTTCTTTTTTTGAATTGTAACAGGAATGGAAATGATGGAAGTGTCTTCCTCCAAAATTTCATCTACACTTTTGTCGAATGCATCTCTCAAAGAAATTGAAGACCAAGGTTCCGTTCTCCTTAGAAATGCATTGGAAAGTGGTAAAAAGAAAGTGAATGAAGAAATATATGAAGGAAGTTATGGACATTTCTCAAATATAATTAGTAGTCATCATCCTACAAATTTGTCTCCATCATACTCACTTCCCCACTTGAAAAAAGGAACTGGATACATGGATTCTAATCCTTCTACAAATTTGACAAATTCAGACTCGAGAAAAGTTCGTTCACTTCATCACTGTCACATTTGTACGAAACCATTCAAGGACAAGTATTCTTTGACTGTTCATATAAGAACACATACAGGTGAAAAGCCTTTTCCTTGCTCACTTTGTGCCAAAAACTTTAGACAAAAAGCACATTTGGCCAAACATTATCAAACTCATAGTGCCAAGGCTCTTTGTCAAAGACCTTCCAAGGAATATCCTCAAAAAAATATTACTCATGATTAACAACTTCAAATTAGCCATCACTTTAAACATAACTTTACTAACTTCCAATTTAAAATGAACGTCTTTCTATTAGACTTAATCCAAGAGGCCATTTTATTCTTCTTTCTTCTAAACTTAATTAACCATTAATCAAAGAAACATATGTTCTTTAATTTATTTTTTTTATAACTTTCAAAACTAGTCTTAATTAGTAAGTGTCTTTTCTGGTTGACTGAAGCCAAGGGAAAGTAGGAAGTAAGATAACATCTCTAACCTTTCTCTTACTTTCCTCAAAAGAGAGTTGTAACTTTAGAAGACGAGGTGTGCCGAAGTCATTTAGAAAGGAAAGTCTACACCTTCTCCTCACTTTACTTCACTTGAACATTAATTTAGAAGAGAGTAATTTGGAATTTTTCAAAAACACAATATCATCAATTTTCTTGTCTGATTGTGAGATGGGAAATTGTAAAAAGCAATAAATAAAGAATGAGTTAATTATTTGTACTTAGTAATGCCTTGAATGGAGTTGCATTAAATGTTATAAGTTTTTACTTGAATTGAAAGTATCCACCACCAAATAACAATTTGTCATGTAATGACAAAAATCAGAGTCTGACTTGAAATTTCCCTGCCTTGGTCATGTACTTTACACCTTTGAAGGGACGATACTTTTCTCCGTACATGTCCAATCTTGACACCTGAAAAAAAGTTTAGTTAGTGATATTATAGTCATTTGCCCACTTTCAAAGGTACTTAACATAGCATTTAGTAAATAACTAACCTTAACCCCACTTACAGCCATTTGATTAATTAAGAACTGAATCTGGAAAGAGTAGATTTAGAAATTAATTCTCAAGTCGAGAGAATTTATGTCAAATTCTTACGTTGGCTGTCGGATTAGCATCAATGTAAGGTCCACTTCCACTTATCATGCTCATCTAAATGATATTGAATTTTTAAAAATTAACTTATTTTATAAAATTAAGTGAGAGGGTAAATATTTTTTTTTTTAAAAAGTGTTACAGTTCCACGAATGTTTGGCGGGAGTCTATTTGCTACGTCTATTTTCCCTACATCCCAATGAAGAACCCTTGAAACAGGATCAAATGAGTATTTTCCTTGAGACGGAGTTAAGAGACAATTAAGAACGGACTTTGGCATTGGAATTTCAATAGAAACGTTCTCAACCTACCAAAATCATAATTGTCATTAGCATACCATATCAAATTCACCATTTCAATTTGAATACTAAACCCAAATTATAAAATGATTAATTTTTGATTCTAAGTAAAGTTAGGTTAACCTGTCTTCCCATGGTTTGTTTTGGTCCAACAGTAATGTCCAGTCTTCCTTCTTTCCATGAAATGTTGTGCTTTAAATAAATTGGAAGTGCTACAATATTTTGTGCTCCAATGTGATAAGAAATCAAACGAAAACTTCCATCGGGCGGAACAAAAGAAAGAACCTTTTCACTCTAAAATCAAACATTTCATTTCTATTCAAATTAAGGCATTACTTTTATAGATTTCTGATAGTGATTAAACAGTTTCCTGTTGAAAACGAAATGTAGAATTCAATTACCTCCCATCGTTTGAAACGAATACAAGGATGAAAACTGACGTCATCCAGAAGTCGGGGATTGAGAAAAGTCATTGACAAATCTGGCATTCCACTCAGTTTGATACAACAATCAATCTAGTAGAACAAAAGTAATAGACGAAAAAAATTAAAAACTAAAATAGAAATGAAAGTAATTAAATAGTGTCCATCTAGTGTTCTAGCTCACATAGCCTTGAATTTCTGCTATAACAGTTGCTCCTGTTCTATCGATGATGGCGTCAACTTCTTCTATTACGTCAAAATAAGCTTCGTTATTCGCATACTTGACCTCTGATCGACGCCATGGAATGTTGGATAGTTGACCGGTCGGAAGAGTAACACTCACACTTGAAAATAAAGTTAAAATAACAAAAAGTTGAATCAAGCAAAATAATTTATATTTAGAAATGAAGTTAATTGTAATGCATACTTTGATTTCCCAGTCACAGTATTGGCAATGGTTCTAAGAATGTTTGGAGGTTTAATTAGTTCCTTTAATATGTTAGATTCAGTAGCCAATGGAAAGCCGTTGTCGAGCATTTCGTCGAGGAGCTGATAATAAATTAAGTAGCATTGTGATTGTCCATTATTTTGTTGAATATAGAAGTTATAAGATATTATATAAATTTACCTCATAAATGATAACATAATGTTCTTTAATAATAGACTCTGACACTTCTCCAAAATAGTCTTGAAATGTATCACAAACACGATGTAAAAATTCAATGACAAAGAGCGGAGGCACTGACAAAAGATAGACATGTTATTTACTTTTTTATTTTTCAATTATTGGTCTTAGTACCTTCTGTAGTTGAAACAGCTACAAAATAGAGATTTGCCCTGAAGATAGTGATGAGGTAATGATGAGGAGTAGAGATAACTGGTGGCATGTCACCTGGACTCTTTACTTTCTTTTGTTCATCAAAGAAGTAGTCACATACAGATCGAGAAATAACAGACTTCCAATGTTTCTCCATGAATACATCTCTATACTCAATATACAACATGTCTTTAATTTATAATTCAAATGGATAATAAGGAAATGAGTACATTATTATTCTTACCCAGATGTATTGATAATGAAGAGCGTGTGAATCATGATCAAGAAATTAGTTTATCGGTATTAGTTGATGTCCAAGTTGATGGAGATTTTTTGGTGAAGTAACTATAGTTAAATGGATAAGAAATAAGTAAGTATTAAGTAATAACTGTTTTACACTTTCCTTCCTTTTTACATTTATTTGCTCTTTCAACTTTACCTCCTTCTGTCCTCTGTCTCTTGTCTAAAACAGTTGTCTGTCAAATAAACTCAACTTCACTTTTACTTTTGATATGTATGTGATTGAATGGAAGAAGGTGGGAGAGGGCGAGAGGGGAGAGGGGGTGTAAAACGGGTTCTATCCAACTTTTCCCTCAATTTTTTGAAAAAGCCCAGCAGGTTACTAAACATAACCTTATACCAGTATACCACCAACCACCGTATTGCCTATGCGTTCCAATTTCCATATGATCCTATGTCTTATCTTTAGCACTGTTTATGGGTTAGTTTAGTAGAGGTTCAGTATCAGTTTAGGTATAAAGTACCTACTAACTTACGATTATAGTAGACGCACACTAGCAAATAACAGTAAGTAAGTTTACAAATTGTTCAAATGCAGAGTTTGATAACTTGATAGCTAACTGCAAAATATAAATATCGTTTTTGCTTGTTTATAACTTGAAGTTATTTGCTAGAAAACAGGAAAGGAAGCAAGAGGCTAAAATAATTGCTTGTTTTTTTACAGATTACGTAAAAAATAACAAAAGTTAAATTGGACTCGTCTCGTCTCATCATGTCTGTTATCGGTCGATTACAACCTCTGTTCTCCAAGACTCATCTGGGTAAATTAAATTTCAATGTGGAGTGTCACTCGTGTGTCGGGAAGTATATACCCAAGGGAAGGGACCCCAGTAAAATTTTCTAAGTCCGGTCCCAACTCCTACCATTAGGGTTTTAGGTTCCTTCTCCTCAACTCCAGCAGGAACCTAATCCTAAAAGAGATGGAACTGGACTTTGAATTCTGCTGGGGGTCCTTGGGTATATACCTCCACTCGTCAGTCAAACTCAATTAATGTTTTATGTCTTACCGTGTTATTTATCAGGATACAGTTCCAGTCTAACAATTCAGATGAGACAACAAAACACTCAGACCCCACCTCAACCACCGCAAAAGGTAATAAGTAATAACACGTTCTTATAAAATAAAGTAGTGTTTATAATTTTCTACCAAGTTACCAAATTTTACTTAATTATCAGACAAAATTCGGTGGATTGAAAGATGAAGACAGGATTTTCACAAATCTATACGGACGACATGATTGGCGACTAAAAGGAGCGTTGCGAAGAGGAGATTGGTACAAAACCAAAGAAATCCTTTTGAAAGGTCACGATTGGATTCTAAATGAAATTAAAGTTTCTGGACTGAGAGGTAGAGGTGGGGCTGGATTCCCAACTGGAATGAAATGGGGTTTCATGAATAAACCTTCAGATGGAAGGTAAACTAACATCAGTTTCTTTAAAATGTTGAGGTATTTACAATTTACTAATTGATATTCTATTGAAATTTATAATTTAAATTGAAGGCCAAAGTATTTGGTTGTTAATGCTGACGAAGGAGAACCTGGTACTTGTAAAGATCGAGAAATCATGCGTCATGATCCACACAAATTAGTGGAAGGTTGTTTGGTAGCTGGGAGGGCAATGGGAGCGAGAGCTGCTTATATTTACATCCGAGGAGAGTTTTATAACGAAGCTTCTAATATGCAAGTTGCCATTAACGAGGTATTTCAAACCTTTTATTATTAATTCAATGAATAGGTTAGAAATTAAGTAATTTTTACAATCTTCACTTTTTTTTTGTGTAGGCTTACCAAAGTGGATTGATTGGAAAGAATGCTTGTGGTTCAGGATTTGACTTTGACATTTTCATGCATCGTGGAGCTGGGGCTTACATTTGTGGTGAAGAAACTGCACTAATTGAAAGTTTAGAAGGTAAACAAGGTAAACCTCGTTTGAAACCTCCATTTCCTGCTGATATTGGAGTCTTTGGTTGTCCTACAACTGTGGCCAATGTTGAAACGGTGGCTGTCGCTCCATCCATTTGTCGACGTGGAGGAAATTGGTTCTTGTCATTTGGAAGACCACGTAACTCTGGTACAAAATTATTTAATATCTCTGGACATGTCAAGTATCCATGTACAGTCGAAGAAGAGATGTCAATTCCACTCAAGTAAGAAGGACATTTCTTTTTCAAATTAATTCTTTTCCTAGAATAACTATCATTTGTTACAGAGAGTTGATTGAACGTCATTGCGGAGGAGTTAGTGGTGGATGGGATAATTTACTTGGTGTTATCCCTGGAGGTTCATCAACGCCAATTATACCCAAAAGGTTCAACTTTTTACTTTTTCTTTCATAAACTTTCTTCTTTAAATTGTATAGAATTTTAAAGTAAAAGGACGAAAGTGTAGAATTGATTTGTTTATAGTGTGTGTGATGACGTTCCAATGGATTTTGATGGATTAGTAGCAGTTCAAACTGGATTAGGAACTGCTGCTCTAATTGTAATGAGTAAAGACACAGACGTAATTCAAGCCATTGCTCGTCTAATAGCATTTTACAAACATGAGTCATGTGGTCAATGTACACCCTGTCGTGAAGGAGTGGGATGGATGAACAAAATAATGACGAGATTTGGTAAGAAACAACATTTATTTTAATTGAGTATTCATATAAAAGTAATAAGACTTATTAATATTTTGTAGTGAAAGGACAAGGGAAAGTAGAAGAGATTGACATGTTGTGGGAATTAAGTAAACAAATCGAAGGTCATACTATTTGTGCTCTAGGAGATGGGGCTGCTTGGCCAGTTCAGGTCAGTCAGCATTTCATCCATTTATTTTATTTTATTTTTATTTTTTCACTTCAATTAATATCTTGTGTATTATTTCTCTATTCTACCAAAAGGGTTTAATTCGTCATTTTCGACCCGTTATTTTGGACAGAATGAAAAAATTTGAAGAAAAGCAGTCAACTGCCCAAACAGTTAAAAGTCCTTCGCACTAGTAAGTAAATTGTTGTTCTTAAAAATTAAATTTTGAAAATAATAGTAACCAACCAACATGTTTAACGCTCTTGAATGCAATGTGAATTAACGTTCAATTTAGATAGTAAAATAGAATGTTGAACGAAAAATACCTCTTTCCATTGTGAAGCAGAGAAATGAAAGAGAAATAGTTGTTGTTTTTTTCTGTCTGGCCTTTAATGTTGAAGACTAAAACGTTCAAAAATCATCTTCTCCACAAATGTCAAGAAAGACGTCATAGGAAAGGCGACTACAAGTTCCATCAGCATTGAAACCATACTTGTGAATAGTCCCATCCATACATACCGCTATAAACACAATTAATTTAAATTAATAATCTCTGTGAGACAAAAGAGAAAATAATAATTTGATGTGTTAAGTTACCAACGACAGACTTGTGACTGGCAAATGCACAAATACAAGCACATTCTGGAGGAAGAGTGAAATTAGCCAAAGCCCATTGTGACTCTCCATATTGCCCAAGAAAACCCATCTTGGAAAATCTGGAATAAAAAAAGAGACTCTCAGTTTTGTTTTGTTTTTTTAAATACTTAAATGTTAGGTTAGGTTAAATGTGTTAATTAAGCCTAACGTGGATCTTTTGTTGAGTGCTTGATTTTTAAGTGCAAAAATGTGAATCGTTCCTTTATCACTTGAGCAGCATAGAAAGTCAGAGTCATGACTGAAAGTAATTGAGTACAGAGTAGCAGGATCTGAGCCTCTACGAAGTTCAGTCAAAAGTTCTCTTTTCCCAGCATCCCATACACGAATTAAAGTGCCTTTGTCTGATGCTGTTGCAATGATAGTTCCTTTGGAATTAAGTCCAAGACAAGCCAACTGTCCTTGATGAGCTTGAATTGTTCCTGGACTACTATACACTACACCTTCACTTCCAGTCAAATTCTATATAAAAAAAATTGATATTAATTTTTAATAAGTCTTATTATTCATCTACTTCAATTTTTAACTGACAATTAGTTGTAGTGATCCAGTTCTAAATCCAGGAAATATAAGGAGATTTTGTGAAGGAGTACCAGCAGATGCTAATTCACAAAGACCACGCCCATTCTCTCTTGTTGGAATTGTCATAACTTTCTCTGGATTATTTGGATATGAAAAGACATGAAGACGACTTTTAAGAATAACAACGACACGATCTCTTTTACTTCGAACTCCCACAATAGCTTCATCAAATGTTAATTCAACCACGCATTTCTTGATATTGTCATCATAAAGTAAAACAGAATTATCTGCATACTTGGGACGACTTCCCCCACTAACCAACCTAATTTACAAATTTACAAATATACTAAATAAATTGCAAGACAAACAATGAATCATATTTAAAATTTAATATTATTAGAATAATTTAAAAACAGGGAAATGTTTACCAGAAGAGGTTGGAGCGGTAAACCATCTCTGAGAATCCAACACTTCCTACCGACGATTCATCTACACTTCCAAAAACCAACAATGGCATTAAAATAAAACCAAAAACTACATTTTTGTACAAAAACAGAAATACTTGGTCTTTTTGTTACCGTGATGAACTTTTTCGACGAGTGGATCCACATTGTAAATTCGAATACCCTTTTCCATACAGCATATGAAACAACCTGCCAAGTGCCAATGACCAACAATTTAAATATTGATAAAGTAGAATGCAAATATAATTTTAGTATTTTCTAAATTTACTTTTGTCTTGGTTAAATCTGAGATTGAGTATTTGCTTCTGTTTCTTGTCGTCCATTCCCAAATTACCTCGATTTACTGTAAAATGGTAGAAATGAATTAACGTTATATTTAACTTAATTCTCATCACTACTCTTGAGCGTTGACTCAAAATTCTATAGTAAATTTACCGTTTCCGTGATGGTCAATTTGTACCCAAATAAAGGTTGTTGAGTTAGGTATTGGAAAATCAAAGTCGTGAATAATTTATTTAGTAGTTCTGTACTTCTGTATCAACTACTCTTTTAGTCCCTCACTTAGTACTCTAACTTGAGTCTTTTTATATAATCTTAACTTTTTTTATAATAAACACCACACTCTAACGCTTTTATTAATCTTTTCCTTTCTTCCCTTCCTCTTTACCTTCATAAATTTAGAATTGGGGAATTAGTGAAATTAGAGAAAGGAAACGATATTTTAAGAAATCAGCTGTTTTTACAAACAGTAAAAAATAAATAAAGACAGGACACAGGAAGAAACCTCACTAAAAGTGGTTGTACTAATAGCTACTTCACATTCCAAAAACTAATTCGAGATGGGCTGAATATTATACAACAAATAATTTATTATTTTGATTTATACAACAACCAAAATAAGATAAATCAAAAGGTTCAATAATTATTAATGTAATTCTTATCAATTTAAATCAAATTAATTTAGGAGATAAATACCGAGTAAAGACTAAAGATGACTCTTGCCAAGAAAAACAATGTAACAATTCCAATGCCTCGACGTTAAAGGATAAAAATGAATTAAAGGTTATAACTAAAAGTATCATTCATTCTTTTCTCAACATTTAACATGAATACGAATTAAAAGTTAAACTAACTTAAGACCTAACAATTTAAAATGCTTAATATTGAAATAAAGGCTAATCATTTTTATAAAGAAAGGATGATAAATGAATGGTTCCCTTTTTTCACCAAATTAGTTATATTTCCAGGAAGTAGTGGAATAATGGGGTTAAAGTATAATTAAATTCCAATGAATTTAGTACTTTTGAGGATGACGAGCAGCAACGTGATCTTCCTTGCTGAGATTAACACTAAAGTACTTGTGACAGAGGCGACATTTCCATACTTTAATTGTCTCTGCCTCTTGCTGAATAGTAGAACTACTACTACCACCACTACTACTAATTCTCAATGTACTCCTTCGCATTGTTCCAACTTGACCAATTGTTTGACTTGTTTCTGGTGAATCCACTTCCATAATAACAATAGCTGAACCCTCATCATCATCATCAGGAATTATAGAACCAATTCCTTCACCATGTTTACGTGCCATGTGTTGATTAAAAACATAGCGTCTTTTAAAAGTTAGCCCACATTGCTCACACTTCAAATTAGGATCTGCCTCAATATGACAAACCTTGTGACGATCTAAACTCTTTTTCGCACCAAAAGTTTTGTCACAAACATCACATTTCCATCGATTACGATCTTCTTCCGGAAGAGAGTCTGGATGTTTAGAACTTATATGAGCTTCTAAATTTCCACGATTGGCCACCATAGCTCCACATCCATCAACTGGACATGGAATCTTTTTAACTCCTAAACCTTTCCGTTCTCTTTCAATTGGATCCATATGAATAAATGAATGTTTACGAAGATGATCCCGTGAAATACAAAATTTTCCACAAGTTTCACATTGCCATCGATACTGCTCTTCTTCTGGAATACTCTCGGGATGTTTCAAACGAAGATGAGCTTCTAATTTTGTTTTACCACGAACTCTATGTTCACATCCTTCAACAGGGCAAGAAAGATTCCGATATTCCCCAGTATGGGTCTTGTAATGATTAGCCAAATGTGTTCTTGTCTTGTATCGTTTCATACAAAGACTACATTCATATTTTCGTTCTGGATCTATCTTCATTTCTACTTCACCTCCTTCTTCAATAACTTCTGATTCTTCGTCTCCAAAATCACAAACAGAGACAGAGACACTTTCTCCTTCTTCTTCTGTAATGGATTTAATGGAATCGTAGAGTAACCGAACATTTTCTCGTTCATTTGGATGAGTAAAGTCAATGTGTTCCAATAAATAAGCTTTTAACTTGTATGTTTTTCCACAAAAGTCACAGGGAAAATGTCCTCGAGGCATAGCCTTTGTACCTTCAGACAGAGGCCACTCCTGTCTAGGTTTCATACTATGAGCCCTTTTAAAACAAAAATATAAATTTCAAATTCAAAATTCAATTATAAAAATTCAATTATAAATTCTTTGGTAGTTTACTTGACGTGTCTTTCAAACTTGTGTTTTGAGAAATGTGGTTTGTCACAAAGTGGGCACTTGAATTGAGGTGGAGGTGGCCGATGTTTATATCGTTGATGTGAAAGTAAAAGGCCTTTACGTGGAAAAACCTTTTTGCATACAGCACAAGTAAGCATACGCTCACAAGGAAGGTGATCCGTCAATCCTTGTTTTTGTTCAAATTCTTCTCCACATCCACAAAGGTAAGTCCGGACACGAGAATGAGCTAAAATGAAATAAATACAAGAAAGCATAAAGAAAAATAATCTTAATCTCAATTTCTTACCCCTTTCAATGTGTCGATGTAGTGTGTGTCGAGTAGCTGTGTTCGTATTGCACTGATGACATTTGTACCGAACACTCTCCTGAGCATGAACTTGTTCCATATGATACATCATTAAACGATCACCTGTTTCAAGTAACATATTATTTAATTCTACTCCCAAATAATTTTACAATTTTCCCATTTTTTTTTTACTTTTTTAGAATATTCTAAAAATATGTACCTCCATAACGTACTCCACAAACTTCGCAAATGAGGGGTTGTTCTGCATCAGGAGCAGTTCTTTGCTGTTCCGTCAAGCATTTGTGTGTTTCGAACTTGATAAGGTCTGGATAGTACTGGAATCCACATCTATGACATTGACATTTCTCTCTTTGTTCATGTACCGTGTAAATATGTTCATGTAGACGAAGGTTCATAAGGAATTTCTCTGGGCAAAATGAGCATTTGATGAGACGTCGTTCCTTAATGTTTCCATATCCAAACGGTTTTTTAACTTTTGGAATTAAAATTCTAGCACGTCGTTTTACCCCTTTCTTTATCAATTTGGGAACAAATGGGCGTGTTCTAGGTCTCCCAACTTTTTTCTTTGTTGTTACTACTTCTTCTGTAAGACCTAGTCCAATAAATAGCACATTCTTATTTCGTCACAATTTTAATCTAGTATTTTCCGTAACTTTCTCTGTTAATTATAAATTCACTTGTAGTTTTAAAAACTTTTTTTTTGACAATTTGTTCGTATTTTACCTGGATCTGTACTATAGACTGTCTCTTCTTCGGTAGTTTCGAGCGGAGGAAATTCATACGTCCCTTCTTCTTCCGTAGTACTTGTCGTAAATCCCAAAAATTCCGTTTCGACAACTGTACCTGTTTGTTGTTGATACTCAACTCTTCCCTCAGCCAATTCCTGTTGTTGATGGTGCCAAGTATCAATCTGAGAGATAAGTTTGCAAATGTACCCAGATGAAATAGACAACTGAAGGAGGTTGTTGTAGTATTGATACATGTAGCTGATAGCTTCTGCACATTTTGAACACATGAAGACTGTAACCTTAGCTTCCTGAGCCACAATTAAGTTACTCGAAGTGAATATTTCACCAAGAGCATCCAGAATAGTTAAACTCCGTTCGAACTCATTATCTGCAGAGTATATGTGAATTTCCCCTACGGCCCCGGGCTCAGAACAATTGATACAAACATAGTCAATTGGAGCTGGCAAAGTGGACTCCATTTTAAACGATAGGTACTCTTAGACAGTTCGAATCCAAATCCTGTCACGTCCTACGCCTAATAATTAGAAGTAAAGTTAGGTTAGAACTTAGAAGCTATGTAGGATAGCTAGATTTTAAATTAAGCTTACTATTACAATTTACAACCATAATGACCATAATGTTGAAATAGTTTTACCTCCAATGAACCTGCGTTTGTTGATTATTTATTGTCTAGTTACATAGAATCACTGGATAATCACTGTAATTAATTTATTGAAGTCTGTCTGTCCGTCCGTGAACTGTGAATTGACTGTTTGTTTGTGTTCTAAAAGAAAGTGAAGCCATTCGTATTCGTCGTCCTACACGTTTCACCGACACTCCCTACCACCACCCAGGGCAGGGTAAGCGTCACTTCTCAGTATGTGCCGATCTCCTAAACTGTTTCCTTGAATCCGCAAAGAAGAGCTATAATAACACACAATGAGAAACGGTTTACCAAATTTTCTTGTCTTTACTACCACAAAGATCCCTATGCTCCTTTACAAAAAAAGAGAAACTTTAACAAAAACAATTAAAAACATATTACATCAATGCTGTTTTAAGCATTTGCGCCTAAAAGCTGTCTTATATTAATTTAGAAAACCAGGTGGGGTCTTTTCATTTAAAAATTAAGTTACCTGGTCTCTCAATGTATACGCATTTAATTTAATTTTAATAAAATACCAATTGTGAAAACATTGTTTTAGCAAAGTCAAATAGTTTCTACTATTACGGTCTCATGAGTTGATGATTTATATGACTAAAACCATTTTGAATAGTTAGTTCATATAAAGGGAGACAATGCACTTCCTTTAATCATAATTACTATAATCACATTTGTGAGTGTTTGAATTCTCGAATTTAAGAACAGAAACGAATAATTCTAGTTTTCGTAGAAGTAACACACACTTTCAACAATTGCTACATTTTTATTCTTTCGAAATATGGCATAGACATCATATTTGGAAATCATACTTTATCGTATCTTTTGGAAACTCACCCGACGTTCTTCACGTGGCACTTCAAAGAAGGAAGCACAAACGTAGCATATTTCCTTTTGTTATGGGCATCACCCAACAGAAAAAAGTATGTGGGGAATACGCTACTAACTATTTCATTCCATTTACTTTTAATGTTTTAGGTTCCATTTTATTTTAGCTCTTTTTTAAAGTATTTTGTTTGCCTGTATCATTTTATGTAATTACATTAGAGTTATGATGTAAAATATGATTCAAATTACGTCAAATCAATTATTGTTTCGTGCTTATTACTCATTGAAGAATATTGAGTCATTTTAGATTGAATAAAATAATTAACTGACGCAATGAAATTAAGTGATAAAACATAAAAAAGGAATGAGAACGAAGTTTTAAATTAATCGTTTAAGGTAACCTCATCTGGGCAGCTTGTGTGTCGGCGATGAAAGGAAAGGGCGTTTTTGTGTTTCCACACTTTTGACATTTCACTTTTATATTCCGAAACTTGGGTCTTCTCAAATGTTTTGATTTTGAAGGAAAAGAACGAGTTCTTATCTCGACTAAAATCTATCGATTTTCTGATAGACGGAGTGAACTGGAATCCTGGAAGGGTTTACCTTCTCCCGACTGCGACAAGATTTCCGAACTTTCTTCGGTAAGAGTCGACCGTTTGGTTGACTGCAGTAAGTTGTTACGGATAGCGGTATTGCATTGTAAAAACACATAACCTTTTAGTCTTTACTTTTGTTTCTTCCAGGGCGTAGTCAACACACGCAAAGAAACTGTCATCGTCTTTACGTCTTTTCTGTAAGACGAACTTTGTACGAAAAAGGCTTTTGGAGTAAAAGGGATTCAGACGAATTCAAATTGTTTTAATTAGACGGAAATAAAAGTTTGTCAGCATGTCTTTTCGAAGACTACAGGTAGTGAGATGTCCTTCGGACGTGCTGTCCTTGACAAATTGTGCCGTTGTCAATCCGTCGGACTTTCCACGACCAAGCGACAAAGGGAATGTTCTTCAATATCTTCGGTTGAGTCCAATTGGGGTCATGGATAAATTTGTTGTTTTCACCATCAAACAAAGCACAGAAGTTCCATCAACTAAAATTGGATTGAGCTTAACTCAAAGAAAATTTGCTACGGCATCCATTGGTCAGGATATGGATGTTTCCCCATACGAGTTTGACCGTTCAACTCAATGCCTGTCTGCCATACTTCTCGAAGTTGACTTTTTGCAAAAGAAACAATCAACGAAAGAACCCTATGACACAGATCAAATGGCAATGGAATTTGTCGCTCAATTTGCTGGTCAATCATTCCACAAAGACATGCCGTTGGCCTTTAACTTTTTGGATAAACCATTTCTTCAACTAACAGTGAAGGATTTAGAAGTGGCAGACATGAATCCATTGAAGATTGGTGGTGAAGTTCGGGTCTCAAAGGCAGATTTGGGAATATTACTCCCAGATACAAAAATTACGTTTGAGAAAGCTGAAGGCTCAGGTTAGGCTTCATCCTTCTTTTAAATGTAACGAAGAATTGAAGGAAAAGTAACTACTACAGCCTCCTATCTTTCCTATTTCCGCCACTAAAATTTAACACTGTAGAAAAAGTTGATTTAACGTTTTTATTAAGTAGTAATCCAACTATTTTATTCAGATCCAATCCAAACTTTCAATAATTATTAACGAATTTTCCGATTCTATCATTAATTCCTAGAGAGAATATTAAAATATGAATACCTTGATTTCGTGACTTTAGATATAATCATGATCAAATATAAAAAAAACGAAGTTTAATTAACTTTTGAAATAAAAGTAAGAAATAACTCTCAGGTGTAAATCTTACGGGGAAATCGAAGATGCGTGCTGTAGGAGGAGGATCAATTATCAATCCAAAGTGGGATTTCCACAACATGGGAATTGGTGGACTGGATAAGGAATTCAATGCCATTTTCCGTCGTGCATTTGCCTCCCGAGTCTTTCCAGCTGAATTGGTCGAACAACTTGGAGTAAAGCATGTCAAAGGAATTCTATTATATGGCCCACCAGGGTAACCCACTTTATAAAAAAAAGAAGAAAAAAGTTACAAATGTAAGTATTCTTATGCTATTTTTTTTTGTAGAACTGGAAAAACACTGATGGCACGACAAATTGGGAAAATGCTCAACGCTCGTGAGCCTAAAATTGTAAATGGTCCGGAGATTCTTGACAAATATGTGGGTCAGTCAGAAGCAAACATTCGTTTACTTTTTGCGGAAGCAGAGGAAGAGGAAAAGAGACTTGGTCCTAATTCGGGTCTCCACATAATAATATTTGATGAAATTGATGCCATTTGTAAACAACGAGGAAGTGTTGGAGGTGGAACTGGAGTTCATGACACTGTCGTCAATCAACTCTTGTCTAAAATTGATGGTGTTGAACAATTGAATAATATTCTAGTCATCGGAATGACAAATCGACGAGATATGATTGATGAAGCTCTACTTCGTCCTGGAAGATTAGAAGTTCAGATGGAAATTAGTCTTCCAAATGAACAAGGTCGAAGAGAAATATTTCGGATTCATACAGCTCTTATGAAACAATTTGGGAAGATGGCTGAGGATGTTTCAATTGAAGAGTTGGCAGCACTTACTAAAAATTTCAGTGGAGCTGAAATTGAAGGATTGGTTCGAGCCGCACAGTCCACTGCGATGAATCGACTCATAAAAGCTGCTTCAAAGGTAAACAATTTTTTATTTAAAATTCAACTTGTCCTTTAAATTATTTCCATTATTTTTTTTTTTTTACAATGTATTGATTTTTTTATATGAAGGTTGAAGTTGACCCAAATGCCATTGAAAAGTTAAAAGTGAGTCGATCGGATTTTCTGAATGCCTTGGAAAATGATATTAAACCAGCATTCGGAACTAGTCAAGAATTACTTCAGATGATGTTGACTCGTGGAATTATAAATTGGGGATCTCCTGTTACACACATTCTAGAAGATGGAATGCTTCTTATTCAGCAGGTGAAATGCAAAATATGTATCAAACTCAACTTTTATTTATTATTCAATGAATAATGATTGAATAATTGTGAAATATTTTAATACTTTTATAGGCTAAGAGTCCTGATGCAAGTGGGTTAGTTAGTGTCCTTTTGGAAGGTCCCCCTAATGCTGGAAAAACTGCTCTTGCGGCGCAACTCGCCAAAAATTCTGACTTTCCATTTATTAAAATTTGCAGTCCGGAAGATATGGTTGGATTCACAGAGTCTGCCAAATGTCTTCAAATTCGCAAGGTTTATCCTTTATTTATTTATTCTTTATTTTATTTTCTACACCACATTCCTTTCACTTAATCAATGCTTATCTCCTCACAATTTTCATATTATTTTAAACTAGATTTTTGACGATGCCTACAAATCATCTCTCTCTTGCATTTTGGTGGACAATATTGAGCGTCTTTTGGATTATGGTCCAATTGGTCCTCGTTATTCCAATTTGACCCTTCAGGCACTTTTAGTGTTGTTGAAGAAGCAACCTCCTAAAGGACGAAAACTATTGATTATTTGTACGTCGTCTCGGAGGTAAGTCATAACATTTCTTTTTCACTTTTCTCAAGGACCTTTCTTTCACTAAATTCACAATTTCCTTGAAATGTCTAAATATTCATTCCCAACTCCCTATTAATTTTTTATTGAAGGAGAACTTAATTAAATTGTAATTGTAACAAATCGTAAATAATTAGTTAAGTTTAATTATTCCAGTTAATTTAAATGTCTTTTATTTTTCAGACAAGTTTTGGAAGAGATGGAAATGATTTCAGCCTTCACGGCTGTTCTCCATGTTCCAAATCTTTCAAAGGCAGAGCATGTTGTTTCAGTTTTGGAAGAGTGTGATGTTTTTACCAAACAGGAAGTTGAAAGTATTGCTCGGAATATTCAAGGCAGAAGGTATAAACATCTTACAATGACAAATTTTAGAGAAAGTAAGTGGACAAGTATTTATTTTTGTGTAGGGTTTTTATTGGAGTTAACAAATTGTTGGCATTGATTGACCTCTTAAGACAAACTGAAGGAGATTATCGGGTGGCTAAATTCCTATCAAAGATGGAAGAAGACGGTAAAGTTGAGATTAGTAATTAAGAATGAAAAAAGAGTAAAATATAATGAATAAATATGAATTAATTACTTTTGTTTGTATTCAGGTGAAATTGAGGCCCGTTAGGAATTCTGTGGGCCCCTTATCCTGGCTCCAGTTCCACCAAGGAGAGTCCGACGACGTCGTAGTATGTTTTGGTCGTCATGTATGAAAAGAGTAGAGGATTCAGTCTGTGGCTGTTTTCGAAATTGTTGGATCTTTTCTGGAATTGTGTCTGGAGTGTTGTCAGGGTTAGGGGCCGGTGGTGCCGTTGCTTATGTCATTTCTTCATTCTCTCTTGGTCTTCTTGTAGGATCTTGTGTCGGCTTCTCATTTGGAATTATTTTGGCACTTATTGCTGGGGAAGTCACGAATGGAAAAGACAAAAAGCAACGGCCCAAGACTAAACAGGAAAAAGAGGATGAGGAATGGTTAGCATGGATTTTGGCAACTCAACCCCCACTTCCTGACCTTTAAACTTTGTCATTTCAATTTCAGTATTATTTATTTACGAATCTGAAAAGAATTATTTTTGTTTGTTAACCTTAAAGTATTGGATAGTAAAGTGAAGGAAGTGATAATATCCTCAACCTCTTTTTCTGCTTGGACGTTTTTTAGACTTGTAAGATTAAAAGTAAATGACAACACATTTGGGATAAGTTGAGTGAATTCCAGAAATATTCATAAGACTTTTCTTTACACTTCATTTCTCAAAATATATGGGACTATATGATGGGAGAAGGTTAATGTAGGAAAAGTTGAAAGTCGAAGGATAAGTTGGCGTAAGTAAAAATGGAGTCAGAGTTGAAGAATCCTGAAGTTAGTTGTTAATTAAGGAGTAATGTTAAGATTGAGGAGGTTTATCTTATTACTAAAACATCCTTGTCTAATTACTAACAGGCTTTCCCACTAATTTCAACACATTTTTAATAATTGCAAATCTCTTATTCCTTCAAAGGGAATTCAACTCAATTTGGTAATTAGAACCTAATTTTCTGTTCTAATTTTTAGCCTCACCTTATTCCCAACGTTTCAATTCTATCTACTTACTACATATTAGAACTTAATAGTGCTTGGCATTAATTGTGAAAATGGGGAATTAAGAGTTCAAAAATCCAAAAGCAATATGATGCACTTCTTCAATTGAACGAAAGTTGTGATTAAGGATTAAATTGAAACATTGTAAATATGTGAAGATGTTAGATGAATATTATTAGTGTTAGATGAGGATTGGATGGAATTACGTGTTGGATAAAAGGATAAGTTGTGAGAAAGTCGTGTTAAGTTGACCTCATTCATGAAAATCAAGGCTTTTGTCATGATTTGTGTAATTATTGAGTCGAATTGGCATAGAAGATTAAGAATTATTTGAGGTGCTTAAGATCACTCACTATAAAAATTAACCATTTCTCTTTGACCTCAAATTTGATGTAATCAATAATTGTTTTGTAGAAAATGTACGTTAGTTCTTAAATCTTTGTCAATCTAACAGTTAGGAATATAAGTTCGAATAACAAAATGTTAATTGTTGAAATGTCTTATGGTAGACGTAATAGAGGGCTAAAAGGCCTAGAATCCAAGTATCCCTACAATAATCAATTCACATCCTATCACCAACCATTCCATTAAAATCAAAATAAAATATTCATTTTTAACATCCACATTTTCTCAGATTATCCTTTCTGTAGTAAAAAGGTTAATACTAAATTAGTATTAACTAACGTGAAAAGCGTTAGTAAACGGTTTTTTCACTTTAGCGCTTAAAGAAAAGGTGAATTTTGGCAATAGATTTTCTGATGTCTTAAGTTAATGTGAAATGCATTAATTTAATATTTTAAATTTAGAATCACAAATGAAGGATAATTATTGTGAGAGAAAGAAGAAATGTGTGCGTAATTTGGTTAAAACTAAAAATTTAAAGTGTTAAAACGTTTAATTGACGCACCGTGGAGAATTTTGTATAGGTGCAAGATCATTGCACATACTTTGGTAGGCAGTTGTCGCAGCACAAACTGCTCGATTAGCCTCATATCCATGTGCTTTTAAAGACTCACAGACCCACTGATATGCAGTTGGTTTGACCATATGAAAACAAGGCCTAAAATAATTAAAAAACACATTAGTCCCATTTGAACTCTTGACGGCCAAAATATTTGTGAATAATTTGTTAGTACTTACCTCAGAATTGAAGTCGATGAGTCAAATTCATTTGAACATTCTGGAACAACATTTGAGAGGTCAGGCGTCAACTCACGATTGACATCTCTCACTTCTTGACATTCGTTGTTAACTTTCCAACCACCTACCATTTCTTCAACTGAACCCATAATCTACAAAATTATAATTCACGTCATACCTTTCTAACATTTTTTTTGTGTTATAAAATAGTTAAATTGAAAACCCATTTTATACCTTTCCATTAGGTGAGTTATAGTCATCAAAAAGTTCATTGTTATAAGTACCAAGTAGACCATTGGTCTTCCCAAGGTAGAATCCAGAAATGTCAATATCCCAAAGATCATGCCTAGTATGTACTGTAACAGAGAATCCGGAAGGACCGTAGGCTTTGATTTCATCATTACCCTTTTCAACTTTCAATTCTCCACTAGACGCTGGAACATTACTCACTTGTCCATTTACTAATACCTAAATAAACACCATCTCCATTTAAAATATAAATAACATTTAAAAAAAAGTTAAATTAAAATTATTAAAAAGAACTTACTGCATAATCTGGCGTAATTGTTATGGAATCTCTAAGATTTGTTAAAGTAATGGACTTTTTAACTTGAGAATTAGTGGTTCCAGTGTAGTCAATCGTAATAGTGAAATTATGATCAACAAAGTCTCCAGCTAACAAATATTTGCATTTACCCTCGAAATGGTAAAACTTATTGTCAAATGTCTTGAAATGGGAACCAATTACTTGACCTCGAACTGAAAAATTTGAAAACACAAATTAAATTAAATAATGTTACCACCCGTGAAAATTATAAAACAACTCAGAAATTACTATATATATAAATTACTTTACATTTTTATTATGATTTTTATTTTACCTGTATTAGGAATGGGTAAAATCCGAGTGAATCCTTTGGGAGCTTTAAGTAAATTGTAGAAATTGACAAGGTTGAAACTAAATGATGGACTTTGGGCATTGTACACTTCCATCCCTTCGAATAATTGAGAAGAAATTGACGCATTGAGTTCCGCCAATGAATTGACAGAAACTGGCAATGGGATCTAAAAAGACATTCAAAATCTTTAAATTGAAGCTCTACATTTTGACTTTAATTAATTGTACCCGAGCCATAAGATGTCCATTGGGCAAGTCCAGAGTTAACATATTTGATTGAATCCTTCCAAAAGCATTCACACATTTATTCCACATTTCATTTTCAACTCTTTGAGTATCCATTCCTTCTTCTTTTACTTTTTTCATAATGTACTCAAACCCAGTCAAAAGACATTCTTGACCTTCTTCTGGAAAAAGAGTCACAAAGTAATTTTTCCATGTTTCCAAGTCACGCTTGAAGTCAGAAAGGGCAAGAGCAAGAATAGTTTCATATTTGAGACTGTAGTACTCAACATAGTCTCGAAAAATTGTCAATTGTTGTACAAAACGACTTTTGGATTCCACTGCTTCCCAAATTTTCCAACCTTCGTTACTTGCCCGAACTATTGCATCTTTCATACTTGCACCCAGTTCTATAAGAAAAGAGATAGGTTTAGTTAAGTTAATCTAATTTTACTAATAATACACAAAATTCTATCGTTACGTTGAGGAATGTCGTAGAAGTTAGTGGAAAGGGTCGAAATTAATTTCTGTCCCGAATTTGAAATTGTTATGAATTTGTTAATTAAATATTCCCGAACAATAGCACCACTTTTCCCCACTCCTTCCCAAATTTTTGCAAATTTCGGTGAAAGTTCTTGGACAGTTTCATTGATGAAAGTCGTCATGCTTCCAAATAGATCAAAAACTCTTTTGAAAGATTTGACAATGTAAGACGACATTCGTGCGGCCGACTGTTTAATTTCTTCAAAATCCGTTCCAATAATATTGAGTAAGAATTCAGCATTTGGTCTCAAATAAGAATTGACAATGTTGGCTTCCCGTAATTCCTCTTCGATATTATGAAATTCATCCAAATAAAACTCTACTACTGGACGCAAATTCGGAAGACCTTGTGAAATTCTACGTTTGATATTTCTTCCTTCTTCCATCAGGTCATTAACAAACTTATCCCGACTTTCCATCAATTCTTGACTATAAGCCGTTAAGGCTTTCATGCTTTCATTCTAAATACCAAATCCAATTGAATTTACAAAATAGTTCGTCTGAGAATTTTGAAAAGTGTTTACCAGTGACTGTATGAGCATGTTTTTATTCCAAGTTGACTTGAGAAAGAGTAGTCTTGAAGAATTAAGTGCCAGAGTAAAGTCAGCCAATTCATCTGACATCATTCCGTTATTGGACGAAAGTGTTGTAGAATATTGCAAAAGACTCTTGAATCCAGTCCAAAACATATACTTAGCATTGTTCGTATTTGCATTGTATAGTTTAAGTGTAGTAGAAGGGAGTGTTGAGAAAGAATCTATTCTTTCCAAAATAAGTGAGTTGTCCATTCCAGGAATTAAAATTTCTCTCTTCACTACTTGACCGTTGGGCGTATTTGGCGAGTATTGAATAGAGTATGAAAATTTCGTACCTCCTCGTCCAATAACCTGTAAAACAATTTACACAATTTCCAATAAAAAGTTATTCAAGTTTATAAAAAAAAAGTCAAACCTCGATACTTCGATGGTTGAGACCAGAATGGACAGTAGCATTGAAACTTTTAATTTCTCTGAGATTGTTTTCATATTCAAATGCTGTTTTTGCGTAATATTCTCCATCTCCTTCTCTTATTTCACTCTTTGTCTTCATTTTTATCAAGCCCTAATTTTACAATTGAAAATTTGGTAAAAGAGAAAAATTTAAATTATTTGAGTTTTGTTCTGTTTTACATCAAGATTTAAGTTGACAATGTAGTTTGGCCCTGCATTTGGTTCAACTGAACCTTCCTTGATGTTTAGGATAAGAGTGAGTGGATCTTGTGTAGATTTGAATAAATCAAAAGTCGTTTTAGTCTCATATAAAAATCCGCCCTTCTTTTGTTTAATTTGAGAACTCACTCTAAGATCCTGCGAGGAAAATAAATTAGTAAATAAAATTAGCCATAAGTCATTTTTAAAAGTAAAAGTTTTTTTTTAGGTTTAGAGAATATGCTTACTTTTGTGAGTTTTGGATGTCGAAGAGCAAATTCGTAGGAATCCACTTTGTCAAAAATGATTGAGAGAATGATGTTTTGATTGGGTTCTGTGCTCGGTAGTGCGTGTATGTTCATATTTCCTTCAAAAATGTGTTCTTCCACCTCATCATTTCTGAATTTGTATAAACCACCGATTTGACGCTCAAGAATTTGAACGTCAATTCCTGTGACTGTCGTGGGTTGAGAACGATTATAAAAGTAAGTGACTCCAAGTGACGGCTCAGCATCTTCGTCCTCTTCTGCACTTTGACCCCCATTCGACACAACTTTGACTGAGTACTTGTAAATAGAATCTACATTGTATTGTCCAATACTTTTCACCACAATTCCATCCACTAGCATTTTCCCATCTGTAGTTGACTTTAACTTTATCCAAAATTCCTTTTCGTTATTCCCAATTGTTTTAACAACTTCAATCTTCTTACACTCCACATCACCGGCTGAGCAGAATGTAGTTGAAAAGTCAAATCCGTCCAGAATGTCATGACCTCTCACATTTTTCTTGTATCTCACATTAACACTACGACAATCTTCAAGAGCCTTGGTGGTACAGAATTGTGTTTCATAAAATGTTTCTTCTATCGTTCGCTTACTACCAATAACAATTTTGATAGGATAATCATCACTATCCAATTTAAGTGTAAGTGATGTCCCAAGTCCTTGTTCTTCATTTTCACAATGAGTATATAAAATTCGATTGTAGTCGAAACTAGCTCCCCACTCATTCCCACCATATTTCACATTTACAGTTCCATTAACATTAGATCTTCCATGTTTTAAGTATTGGACTCTATAAAAAAATGGGACTTATATTTTATCTAAACAACAAATTTTCCATTTAGTTTCCAATGAATTCCTTCCACGATTTTTCACTATTTTTTTTTTTTCGTTTTCTCTCTTACATTACAGATCCTTTCTCCTCCAGACCACTACGGGTTTTAATTGAATAGACGTTTCCATCCAAAGCATTTGCCTGGGTAACTTCAACAGTCCAACGATCTAATTTGAAAGTGGGACTATTGACTGTTAAGTCACCACCAATACTAGAATCCGTCCGGAAAAGAGTCCCATTTGTGGAAATAAAATCTCCACCACCCCAAGCCACCAAACTTTCCAATGAATATTTCTTTAAAAAAAATTAAACTTTGTTTCAGAGAAATTGATATAGAAAAAAGGAGTAACTATCTTTTTTGACTCCTTGAGTAAGGTTATAATTATATCTCTAAAATTAAAAGCAACTTACGTTATTTGATGTATTCCAGGTATACAAAACTTTTCTAAGGCCATACTTGCTATCTGTGAGTGAGGCACGGAAGGCAAAAAGTTGGTTGGGATTGAAATCCAATCTTGTGCCGAGGGTCACAGTTTCATTAACAATTGATCCTTGAATTGTAGTTGTCGTGAAGTTTTGTCCAGTTGAGAATTTATTCCTGTGAAATACTTTGAGTCCAATGGTTTCATATCCTGAATAACTTGTATTGGCAGTCGTTACTAGTTTCACAGTACTTAAGTCCCGATTGGTTTCCAACTGAAATTGAGCATTGAACCCGGAGTCTAGGCCGAGGAACGAGTTAAAACTCACATCTTTTTTACCAATAGATCCTTTCGTCGAAAATGTGACTAGTGGTCTACCATTTGGAGACAAATTGTACGTGGCTGTAAAATTCTTATTTAAAAATGAAAAAGTAGCGTCCCAATTTGTTGGAGTTTGGCCATTCAATTCAACACTTCCAGAATTTGAATACTGAGAAAAAATACAATAAAGTCTCAAATTCTCATCTTTCAATTCAAAATGTGTTAATTTTATGTAATACAAAATGTTCTTACGTCGAAATTGTCATAAGCTGTGTAAAAGGCTGCAAGTTTATAAGTAGCATTGACTCTACTCGTGAAGGGACCATCCACAATGTATTTCATATCCAGTCTTTTTCTTGGGGATAATTGATCAACTTCAACATCAAATTCCATCGTTCCAACTTTTGTTCCATATTTAACTAAACCAAGACTCTTCACTTTTGTTTTTTGAATTCCCAATTTGTAGTCGATACTTAATGGAGTTTTAATAACGGCTCCACTTGCATCCAACTGCAAGACAGAGAAAGATGTTTCACAAAGAAAGACATGATTTTAAACATAAAAAAAGTTGAATAAGTTTACCAGGGCGGTGACAGTCCTTCTGTTGGTAAGTAGTGATTTAGTTTGAGCTTGGACATTGAGAATATTAGTGTTACTAGATGTTAATGAAACATTAGAAGAGAAATCATAGACGAATTTGGAAATATTAACATTTGCAGCTCGATAAGATCCTTTGAAATAAATAGGTTCTTCTTTGTCAAAGTTAATATTGACTCCAAGAGCTGATGCTTTCACTTTCCTACTTTCCTCATTCACATTTTCAATTTTAACTTCATAATTTTGTCCAGAACTGGTATACATAATGGAACCGAAATTTTGTCCATTGTAGTAGTCATTGCTCAATCCACCAATCAAATCAAGTCCTCGTCTCACACCCATTACCGTAATCGAGTTACTAACACAATGAATAGACAAATTTTACCTCCAGAATAATTGAAACATAAGGTAGCTTTGTTTAGAATTGACATGTTTTACCTTGAATTGAAGTATCGAGTCTTGGGAGTCGTGACGGATTTAAATGCGACTGATTCCATGGGATTCCTCCCAAAGTCCCAGTCTATTTGTCCATCGCAAATGTACGCTTCGTTTTCTTTCTTCAAAATTGAAGTTGACTTAATTTTTCTAGCAGTAGGAATCCATGTGGCATCAACTTGAATGTTGGACAATGCCTTTACACCCCGTCCGTTATTATTTTCAAATCGTGCATCCAAGTAATTAGTTAGAAAAACCGTGGAGGTGAAATTGGATGAAGCATCTGAATTTCGATAGAAGTCAGTAGTCAATTTCAGAATATCTCTGATGGGTTGAGTCAATTTTAAATGGGAATGATACGCATTGTTCAGACTACGCACATTAGAATCCCATCTAAATAAAATTTAAAGGCCGATTTTTAAAAAAAAATGAACCTCATGCAGTTTTTTTTCAAAGCATACGTGACAGGTTGGTCAAGAGCTGATGATGATATTTGTGAAATAATTTGAGTCTGCATGTCATTCACTTCATCTTTCATTCTTAAGTCTGTTTTTGCCTTTAGTGTAAATGGATTCTTTTGGTCCAACTGGGAGTAAATGTCCGTTTCGTATTTCCACTGGATAGGACTCACTTTCTCAGCCGTTTCATTAAACTCCACTAACTGTTCTCCCAATTTTACCTAAACAAAAACAAGGTCAAAGGTCATGCTAAAAATAACGTTAATAACTGCCTATACTTCTTTAATTCAACTTACAATTGAACTAAAGACGTAAGACGAAAAATCCTCTCCATTGGCATTGTATTTTATAATAGCCGAAGTGTGAGAGCCCAAGCGAAGATACAAGTCTCCAACCTGCTCCACCGGATTGCTTTTGGCATCGCCCTTCAATGCCCAGTCTATACCAAACTTGGTGCATTTCACTGAAAATTAATTATGAATTATACTTTTTTCTTTCATTTTATAAAAAAAGATTAAAGAAAGGTTTGATGATTTTACATTGTATGGAATTGTGCATGTCAAAGAGATTTCTGGAAGTAAATTTATAAAGAGAAAGAGAGTCGAATGTCAAGGCCTCATTTCCGTTAGTATTTTTCAATGAGAAGTTAGTTTGAATTCCATCCAGCCTTTCAACACGCTCTAATTTGACATCTAAGCTCAATGCTCTACTTGAATAAGAAAGGAAAAGAGCCAAATTGTCTTGTGTTGAAGTGGGTTGAGCCAGCTCGGTATTAAATACAATCTTATTCTTTTGTGATTCCAAACCATATGTCGCAACAAGATTGAGTGACTTCTTAACTTCCATAAAATCTCCACTTCCTTCCAAGAGAATTTTCCCATAAACGTCATTTCCTAATTCAACTTTGTCCAATGCATAATTTGAGTTGAGATTATCTACTCTATTTCGTTCAATTCTTCCGGTCAGTGCAGTTGTTAAAGATGAGCCGAGAGCTTGAATAAATTTGAGGTCAAAAGTCAATTCCTTTTCGTCTTCACGAGTTACCTTTCCTTCGACAAAAGTACCACTTCCCGAAGGAAGTTTGTAGGCAACAAGTGGATGAAAACTTTTTGTAGTAGTCGAATCTTCCTTAATTTCCATTATCGCCCCAATCCAGTACTCAGAATTATCCCGACTGTAACAAAGTTCATACCCACTTTTTTCAACCTCTCCCCATTTCTGATCTGAAATTGAACATTTTTGGAGTCAACTATTCTTCAAAAACCTTTAAAACTTACTTTTACTCACATTCAAACTTCTGCCTTTGTCCAGGAGTGATGAGTTCTAGATCAAATTTTGGCGAGGGTCCGCTAAAGTATCGACCATTAGCCTCAACTTTTCGATTGATAACAGAATGTGGAGTGTCAAAAGTTAGTGAAATTGATTTTTGAGATTGACCTGCATGAAATCAAAATAAAGTTTGTTACATAAAAAGAGTTGAGCTAAAAAAATTGAAAAATACTTTGGGAAGTTGTTTCAAGTCTGAACAAGTATCCGTCCATTGAAGATTCCATTTTTCCGATAGAAATCCAGAAGGACGAATCTCCTCCCATTGGGAACTTGAGTCCTGGACTGGGTGTCTGAAACTGGGCAGAAATCCGTAAGCCAGTTACTTCCGAATCAAAGGAAATCGGAGTCGGAGCTTTTTTCCCGAATTTAGAATTGATCGGACTTTCTTTCATCGTCATCTTTTCTGACTGAACCCATAGTAGTTGTGTACGAGCACCAACAACTGTCACATCATCCTGTGGTAAATTCAATTTCAATTCAAATTTCCCTTCATCTTGTTCAAGTCCAATGTCAATTCCAGAAGAAAAGTGAACTTTTCCTTGAACTTGAAGCCCAGCTTCCACTGGACCAGACCCCATGCTCATTTTCCCTCTATTTTAAAAAGAACTTTACATGAAAATCAAAATGAAAAAATACACAGAATTTTTGAATTTTTGTGTAGAATAATCGGGCGGTTTAATGTTTGTTACCTCAGGAGTGCGGCAGCACTAGGAACAAAACGGAGGTTTGTTGACGGAATGGAATCTCCTCTAAATATTCCTTCCAAATCCAATTTCCCTTTGAGTTGAACTGCAAAAATTGTTCCAAGTTCAAGTTGTAGCGTAATTGGTAAACCGGAACCAGATGGAACTACGAGTTCTTCTTGGAGAGGGGTTAGTGCACTAGTCAAGTCAACATTGTATCCATTGGCTGCATCATACAAGTTGTTAAAATTCGGAAGTATATCCGAAGATAGAAAGTAGTCAAACATTTCCATCTCATTAAATGACTTTGTAAGGATTGTAGTTTCGAGAAGGCGAAGTGAAACGTCTCCCACACCATTGGACGAGCAACGATTACTGATTTTTGTTTCTTTCAACAATTTGTCTTCAATTCCACTTTTATCAACTTCATTTCCAACATTTCGTTTCTTCCTACTTAAAATACTAGTGGATTGAGGCATAAAAGCTTTTGTAACTGTTCCGAGTGGGCCAAAGTACTTTTCCACAAAATGTTCGTAACATTCGGCACCAATGCTCACCTACAAATTGAAACACAATTAAACAAAAGAAATAGTTAAACATGAAAAAAAAACTTGAAATTGTACTGACCTCTCCAGAATATTCACGTCCGTAATAGAGACACTTAAATTGAGTGTTGATCTGACGCGGAATGTACGAATCCTGAGAAAAAATTGAATTTGCATCCATAAAACAACCCAAGTTTAACCTTTGGTCAAATGTAGAATATTCAAAGTTCCTGGAGAATTTAGTGGGGTCATTTGGGAAGAGGTCGGATCTGGGAAGTACCAATCGTTGAAATATTCTTTGGAGAGGAACCTTCGTTGGGATTTTACTTTGACGAGTATTTGTAATATGAGACATAAGAAAGGATCCAACTAGAAAGACACAAAATTATGCTATAAATCCACTTTTGACCTTTGGCTGACCTCTACTTTCATAACTTACCTTGATTTGACCTCAATACATTTAGAACGTCTTGAATTTTCCCTACGTCCTCGTCCTGGATACATTGAATAAATGCCAAATAAGCCTCGATTCTCACTTCTGAGCTCATTTCCTCATCTTTCAAAATTTCGTAAGCATTTTCCTTTAATTGAGGTTCGCATGCATCTCTTCGAAAAGCCTGAAGTGCGACCATTTTTATACGATTTGAAGAATTCAAACATTCCTTGATTCCAACTACGGCTTCTGATGTTAGGTGATCCATATTTCCTAGAGCCTGGAGTGCACTTAGGCCCAAACTTATCGTCGATTCATCTTTACTTTGCCATGTCTTTTCCCCAATTTTCACAATAGAATTTACCAAATTTGTATATTCGACTTCGTCCAAGCAATCTTTATTCGTAGCATGACAATAACGATGGGCGAGAGCTGAAGCTGCTAAAATAGTTTCAGAATCCACGTTTTTCTTGTTAACTAGTTTTCTATAAGATTTGAGTGATCCAGAATCCGGGTTTGGAGCGAAACTTGAGTAAAGATTGAAAAGAGTTTTGGTAGGATTATCCACTTTACCTGATCTCAATGAGACTTATCATGAAGGAGATGGATTCTGTCGTGGCAGCTTTAGCAGTTGTGGTAATGAAGATTTTATGCGCAGCCACCGAGCAGTTTGCATTGTTTACCAATACATTGTAAGTGGAATCAAAGTCATGAACATTCTTTACTGATTTCATTGTACGATGAAGAGAGTTGGTAACTTCAGGAACTACGGGTGACACTGTGTCACCTAGAGTCTGAAAGCAAAGTTGATCCACAATTGTTCTTATAGTTTGACTGGCCATGCTACTTGATTCTGCAGAGACGTCTGTCTTGGAATGGTCGAAGAGTATAGAAGATGGAACGTTGACATGTTGTGCTTGTTCATTCAATACTTTACCTTCATTCTTGCTCTTGTATTTTAAAGTAGTTGAGAATGTGGAAATCGCTTGACCTTGTTCTGGTGAGAGGATCGTAAGGGTATGCGTTTCAGAGAAAGAGACTTCTCGAATAATTCCGTCAGTTATGGTTTGGACGAACTTCTGCTTCGAGTCCAATACGGGAAATGTATTGCGCTCCTATACAAGATGATCAAACAACGTACTGATTATTATTTCAGAGAAGAATAACTAATCAAACTTTAAATTAATCGAGTGTGTTCAAGCAACTTATGTTAAAGATCAAATGAAAGTGAAAGAACAGTATGCCCAGTTGATGGAAAGCTTACGGCTTGAGTTGACACGTAAGAAGTTCCTTGAAGTATCCAAATTCCTCCGTCACGTTGCGTGCATTTCCCGAGTGCCTTAGTTTTGGTGAAAATATCTCCAGTGACCGCATAGGTCGTGGGACATGTTCCTGACACGTCCGTCTCCTGGACAACATCTCCGGGAACATTTGGTGGTTTATTCTGTAACATGGAAACCAAGCCTTTCTTCAAATTGACAGACCACGAAGGATCATCCAGTCCAAAGCACAATCCACCAATGACTCCATCTTCAAATTCAAATCGAACTGTTGATCCTTCCAAGGCCTTTCTCCCGTCGACCTCAGTAATCTAAAGTTTGTGATTTGTGAATTACTTAACTAATCGTAAGCAGTATCAAGTTAGCAATATGAGGTTACTTAGCTTGAAATATTTCGACTTACACTTTTTATGGACGTTGGTATTGGACCAATATTTAAAATGGATGTGTTTTTAACTGTTAGTAACAGTTGACTTGGGCAGGATTCATTGACATAAATATGAGCAAGCCCACGAATTCTGACTCGCACTTCTTCATCACTGGTGTTGGGTAATTTCGTAATTCCTTCCGTACCAAAGTCGTACACAAAAGTACTTCCGGCAACATAACCTTTCAACGTCGATGATTGCGAAGCTAATGAAAATCGAGTAAAATTATTCCCAGTTGGATATTTATATTTGTGAATAGACGCGAACCGGAACCAGCAGTGAAGTGATAAAAATTTTTATCACTTCACTCACTTCACTGACGCGAACTAAAAGACGCCAACCGCCATCTTGCAAACAGTCGGTGCTAGTCTCCGGAAGGTACCGCCAATTGAAATCTTGTAAGACAGAATGTCGGCAATGTTGCATGTACTCATAATTTCGACTGCTTGTAAATTGCTCGATTGTTTTTAATTGCCGATATAAATGGTTTCGTTAATTTGTCACTAATTTTAGTATAAAACTTTCAACTCCTAATTCAAAAAAAGGTTAAAAAGTTTACAATACGTTATTCATTAACCGGTGGGTACTGGGGATCGATTTCCGGGCACATAATAGTGATTGGGTTAATGGTTGTGAACAAAAAAGATGAAATTATTATCGTGTTTGGAAAGGGTATTTACGTCATTTAGTATTATTAATTTGAATTTTTTTATATTCTAACGCAAAAACTTTCGAATTTAAAACAACACATTTTGCCTTAATTTTATGAATTTCATATATTTTGAATTTCAGAGATCTTATTCCAGGGTGTGCAGTGCATGCTGTGAAGGATTCTTGGATTAGAATATGTTCATTACGAATTGATTAAAATATTTTTATGGGAATTTGAGTTAATAATTGGAGCAGGAGTGGACAATACGGAAAAGGTTAAAAGACGAAGGTTAGGCCAGTTGCATGGCTATACCATTTCTTGGGGGTTATCGAGGTCACAGGAGTCAAAGCCATGCAAAGATAACTTAAACGTGGTCAAGTTAGGCGCCGTATTAAATAACTTACTACTATTTTTTTTTATAAACGTTTCGCAATTTAGCTGAAGGATAACTTAGCGTTAATTGACTTACGTGTTTTACAGGTTGAGTAGCAGGAATTATAGAGTGGATCATCTTCTATACTGTTAGACCCAGATGGAGCTGTTTGTGAAAATTTTCAAAAAATTTAAATAATAATATCCTTAAAAAAACTGAATTTTAAATTAATAAAAATGTTCGTAGCATGATTAGTATTTTTGAGTAAGTTGGCGTTACCTGCGAATAAAGCAATTGGAAGGAGGAGAATGAGACCGGCAGTGACGATAAGCAGAAACGGCGTTGGATGACGTTTGCGGGAGGAACCCATCATAACTTTATTTAACTTTATTTAGCGTGCCTTGAAAAGGAGGCTATTGATCTCGATTTTTAACTTTTGAGTTTTTAGAAAGTAAAAGTAGAATAAAGATGTTTAGGAGTGAGACAGGAGAAATGAAGTTGTTTGAAGACTGATCTTCTTTTTTTCTAGTGATAGGAATTAGAGATTAATCACCATTTATATTTACTTTAATACACTTAACCAGTTCAACATGGCTCTCTCAATCTTTTTAGTCTTTTTTCATCAAAACCTCAAATCCACTCGCCTCGCCCATTATCATTTCAATTCTTTATATATTATATATATATTTTAAACAATAATTGTTTAGAGTTCGGTTGATAAAGAATCAAACTATTTGATTCATAATATAAAAATAACATGAAAATTATTCCAAGCACCTACAACTCTATTAAAATAAATTAAGTAAAATAAAAACTTACTTTTTACAAGTGAAACTGGACAGTTTTGTTTTAGTGAAATTGACAAGTGTCCTCCTGTCAGTTAAGTGACACTGAGGTTAAATTGACAGTTGGTATTCCAACTAGGTCAAATCCTTTTCTCTTTCCCTTGACTATTATTCTGAAAGTGACAACTGGAAATGTCGTAGAAGTTGATCGTAGGAGATGCGAATGATGAGTGACAGTTGGACTACGACTCACATCTAGACAAAAGTCACTGGAAAGGGATGGAAATGGGAACTTTTACAATCTCACTTATTTTTTTTAATAATTCAGAGGTTACTTATCATTTACTTCCTCTACAACTAATTACTTGTTCCAATGTCCCTTTTTTCTCTTTTTATAAATTCCATTTCTATTTGTCTAAAAGGAGAATTATTGTTAATCATATAGAAAGATCCTGGATCCTGGAGCGTAGTTCTTTTATTCAACCAAGTCCCAATGAATTTATGCATGAGTCAAAATTTTAAACACATTCAAATTACTATTCATCACTTTTGAAAATATTTTTAAATGTCCTTGATTTTCCAGTTGGAATTTATAGAAATTGGCACGTTGCTAGTACGCTGTTCTAATAATCTATTTGTCCAACCCTTCAATTTGCATTGACGTCTTTCGCTTTTTTATAACCAAAATCTCTGTTTTTCATTTCTAATTTTAATTTAATTACATTTATATTTCTTTATTTCTAACGTGTAAATGACATTATTGTTGGAGGGGGGGGGGGTTGATTACTTGATTATAATACGTTGGGTTACAGCATATGATTCTTAACTTAACGACTATCACTTTGTCATTTGTCACTCCATTTATTTGGCTAGGAGGAATAACTAATCAATTAATAACTTAAGACCAACGGAACAGACTAAGGAATTCATTTAACAAAAATCAATTTCAATTTTTTAACAAATTACTCAAACACTCAAAACCGAAACATTAATATTCGGGAGGTGAAAAGTAATGTCAAAGGAACAAAAACTCGTTGTGTAGCAACAAAAGGAACCCTTTGGATCCTAACTAACTTCCAGTGTAAGAATATGGAAATTCACAACTAAAATTAATATTACTTCTCAAGATTTAAACTCAAGTTTGATTAGGTCAAGTTATTAATTTAACTTATTCAGGGTTCAACTAACTATACAACTCAAATGATTTTTGGTTTGTTCACAATGTTTTGTTTCGAGGTACGACAATAATAATTGTTAACTAAAGAAATAGAATACTTGGAACCTAACTAGGTCAACGAAAAAAAAATGACCTTTGAACTAAACCACGCCAATTTCTAGAAGGAATTACGATCATTCCTGAAAAGGATTGTTTCTTTACCAAAAAACCTGATGATAAGAGTGGTTATTTTTAGGTATTGTTAAGTAGAAAAGGAAACGAGTGTAATTTTAACCTTGTCATCATCACGAATCATGTTTCCTCTCTACAAAAATCATGGAGAATTAACTCCAAAGAAAAAGTGTGATGGTGACTCAACTTATTTTTATGGAAAATGTGTTGGAATTGAGTCATGTTGTAATTGAGGTTAATTAATTCGAGTGCACTTTGTTCCCTCACTTTCACTCCTTCCAAAAAATTCACATTCTTCCGAGAAAAATTGCGCTACTTTGGTCCAATTATGCGGCCTGAGGCTTTTTTGTGTCAAAGACAAACAACTGATAAGTTGGGAAATACTTGTTCATGACAAGTGAGTAATTATAGTTAGCAATTAGAAATTAATTCAGAGAAGGTCATGATTATACATGAATGTAGAAATCCATGAGTGTCCCTTTTGCTTTGGAGAAAGTAGGTGAGAAAATGATACGTTACTAACCAATACTTGTAAGTTATAGATGTGAGCCTCATTGTCTACAAGTCCGGAAATCTATTTGGTTTCTCTTCATAGTCTTCTGGTATAGAAAAATGTTCTGGAGGAAGATCAGATCGAAAGGCAAATTCCTGGAATGTAATTTTTGCTGTGATTGTCGGCAGGATTGGGATTTCGATCTTTACTGGAAATCCGCTGGCTAAAAGCGAATGAAATCAAAAGGTCACAATTGGAAATTCTTTTATATTCCCTTTCTTTTTCTTTTGTAAAATCTTCAAACTTACGCAGTTTGAGAAGAACAAATTCCCGTAGTTTTTTGAGATGCTTGAATGGTGTGACGACTTCTAAAATGTTAAGTAGAACGTCCACACTCATAGGAAATTCGTCACTCTGTTCACATAAGGATAAATGAGGAACGTAAATTATAAATTCTGAGGATGTTCACATGTTCACGTGTCATGTCATGAGATGTTAGGTCATGCTTTTACCATAGCTAAAGTTGCTTTAAATCCTTTTGTTGAAGATTTAAGTAGTAACGGTCTAGATTAATCACAAAATATTTGATTAAAGTGAACGTGAAGCAAATGTCCTTTTGGTATGTTTATGTCCGACTGACCTTCCTAAATGAGGATAATGACCAGATTCATATGTGATGTATTCATCCCAAGTGACAGTTGGTTTGGGTGGAGGTTGAAGGGACTCACGTCGTGGATACTCATCCTAAAATAAATTAAATTCTCAAATCATTAAAATTCATCAATTCAGCATCATCATTTTTTACTAACATTTGTGGCAATTTCTCTAGAAATCACCGAAAACTGAAACTAACTTGATGTATTTAAAGTGTGTAGTAAAATTGAGCAATCCCCAACTATAAAGTTTTTATAACTTGAAAACCATGTGAAGTCATCGGGGGGAAAGGAAAAACGGGACGAATAAGCGTAAAAGGTTCCATACCTCATCAGCAGCAACAACAGAGTTATTTAAGTCTGAACTTGAAGTTGGTTTCGTAAAACTTTCTACGATGGCCTCCTTGTTTTTGATGAGATCTTCAGCAGTCAAATGTTCTCGCCGTTTTTGAGAGATCAAGCTATATTCAATTAATCAAAAACACAAATGAAAAGTTAATTCAACTCGAAATGTTTTGAACTTACCTAATTCCAGTAACCGAGTAAAAATCAGCTGGAAACGATCCAACCATTTCCCTTTTATCCTGCCGCACAAACCAACCAGATTGACTACGTTCGAAATGAACTTCCTTGGTGGACATTTGAGCCATGATGATATCATTTGACATTAGTATGTCAACTTCATCCTCAAAGTCAACTTCCATGTCCTTTCCAAAAGAAAATTGCAAAAGCCAATTTTTTGATATTTAAAGAAAACTGAGTATTGATTACTTGTTGTGTAATGACTTGATAGACTTTGATTTTGTTATCCATAACGACGAGTGGTGAATGATTGTTATTTCCACCTCCAATTTGATGATGGAGTTGTGTCCCATTGAACACAAAGGAAATATCTCCACGTTCCCATTTCATATCATTGAAATCAAGTAGAGTTGTGTCGAATCTAATGGAAGATCCTCTCTTGTAAATTTTACAAATGTCCGATGGTAGAATACGAGAAACAAAAGGAACTGCAGGAGAGTTCAAGAAAAAACTTATTTTTCAGTTTTTAATTTAATTTTGCCTAATGATAAAGTAACTCACCCCAACTTTGAAAGTCCCATTTGAGTTCCATTTGAAAATCTTGAATCCTTTCAAGAGCCTTGATTATGTATGGTCTTCGGGATGACATTTGGTCCCGGATTTGTTGTTTAGACTTACGGAATAAAGAGATAACTAGGACAAGAATATGATTATCAGGCTCAATTCGGGCATTGGGGGACTAACTCCCAAAACGCCTAAGAAACGTTTCTTGAAGGTTAAAACGTTGAAAAACGAAAAAAAATTCTGGTCTGGTTAGAAATTTTGAGAAAAATACCAAAGGGGTAACCCTTTGGTTCAAAAAAAAAATTTTTTTCTCCCAAAACGCCTATGAAATTTTAGTTTCGCCCACTGGTCCCCCAATGAACGAATCTACCCTGAATATCACCACATTTACTTTTAAGTTACCTAGTAGTAGTAACGTAACGTTTAGACTTACTCGTAGTTCTATCACCGTAACTAATTGCTTCTGCTAGACAACTCCATCCTTTACAATTCTTTGCCTTTACAGGAGCACCATGAGCTAAAAGTACTTGTATACATTCCTTATGGCCCAGCATTACGGCAATGTGAAGAGCTGTGTTACCTGGATCAAAACGATCAAGACATTGCTCTATGTAACAGAGATTTATACATATGGTACTTGAAAGTTAATTGAAAGTTTAGTTACAAACAACTTACCATGCGGATCCTTTTGGGCTATATCGTGTTGTCCTTGTCGAAGAAGTTGAGCTAGTAGTTTGTTGTTTGAATCAAATGCAGCCTTATGTAACGGATAGGTCAGACCGAAGTCAATAATTTCTCCTCCCTTATCTCCTTTTTCCATTATTGCTCAATTGTCTCCGTTCTGTGTACCTACCATTACAGAATAATCAACTTCTGGCCTGTTCTGTTGAGTTCTTGAGCCATTTCGGAGATGCTTCGTTATTCCACATGTCTAAGGTCAACGTTCAAGAGTGTACGGTGTTAAAAATATTGCAAAGTGACACGTACAATGAGATATGAATGACGGAAACCTAGGTAATTCACTTTCTAATCAATTCTTTAGTTTTGCTTGTGTTTACCATAGACACATGATTTGAATTCGAGAGTGAGAGCCTCTCCGTCTCCACACACACGGTGACGACGCGACACATTGGGTAAATTTTAACGCCCACTTCGAACACATGATACTCATTATTATTTGCTATAACCACCTTACCAAAAGCGACCATCTTGGGATGCTTGCCAGTATGCTCCACCAATAATTGCTGTTAATCACCAGTATTGACCATGACCGACCGGTTAGATCCAACACGAGAACACGACCTAACCAATTAAAATATCATTTGATATTGTTATTCAGTCTACGCTGGTCTCAGCTGGAGGCGAGTAGGTGCAATCAGCAGGGTCGAAGCAGGAAGCGGTTAGTCGGTTCTAGACGCGGCCAGGCCAAACGTAGAAGAGGCTAGGCCTGCTCTACCTGCGACTTCCGGTTTTTCGAGGTTTGGACCAAGTTCCGAGCGAAGAAGGTAATTATTTTTTGACTTTTTAGGTACATTGAGAAATTTTCCATAATGTATCCGATAGGTTTCCCGTCCTTCGGGTCCCCATGGAGATATAAGAAAAATGGTGTTCAAATGTATTTTTCGTCAACTTAAGGTTAGGCCACAATTTTTGCATTTATTTTAAAAATTTAGGAAGTTAGCACAGCAACAATCCAATGCACAGAGCATGGCATGTTGACGGTAAACCAAGAGCATAGTAAGTACGTATCGGGCGTTAGAGAAGTACCATTCACCCAAAAGATTTAGGGATGGGGGATGAAAAGACGCTACTGTCCGCAAAGTGTCATCCAGGCGTTCTTACATACGACCAGTAGGAGTTGCATTTGCGACTACGCGAGTTTGTGCGAATTAAATTGCTGATTTGAACCAAAACATTCACCTCACTGATTATTACGATTGTAATTTTGAACAAAACAGTTACCTCACTGATTATTACGATTGTAATTTTGAACAAAACAGCCACCTCACTGATTATTGCGATTGTAATTTTAAAAAAACAATCAACGCACTAATTCTTAACTTCTGTCAACTTCAAACAAAACAGTGAACAAACTCGAGCCTTTATGAGCCTTTTCAGGAAATGAAAAGTAAAGACTGCGCGACTAATTGGACCACTCGCCGGAAGCCGTTAGGCGGGAAGACACTTCTCCCGCCACTCCTTATACGCACGAAAGTGAGCATTTTTTATCCCCCATCCCTAAATAGTTTGGGCGCATGGTTCATTTTGTGCATGATGGTTATCAGTTTTTAGCTAATTTTGTCTAGGTTCATATGAAGCCAGGGTTGGTGGATGGATAAAAGTTGCTGGATGAAATGGCATATCCAGCGGATATCACCTGGACGAGATACGCTGATTTTGTAGCTTAAATGGACGAAATTGAAAAAGTGGATGAAAATGAACAAAGGAATATGTGCAGAAGCACTGGGCACATTCCTTTGTTCATTTCGTCCACATTTTGATAGCCATTTCATCCATTTTATCTAAACCATTTCATCCACCAAATGGATGAAATGCTAGGTGGCTGGATTTAAAGCAACAATGTATGAAACCGACACATTTTAAGTTGTAATAAGCAACATGGTTTGAAATTATCTCAACAGGTAGGTATCGCCGCGACCGCAGGTGACACCGACTTAGCCACGTGCTGAAGCGGCAAAAAGCCATATATTCTTCCACTTGGTCGCGTGCAGCGGAGACCAGCACACACTGTCATTGGTTGTTCGTAAAATTTGAGAAAGTCTATTGCGCAGGCTCAAGATTTGACACTTCTTTGTACATTCCCCTTCACTTATCCCGTATCAGTTACAATCTGGAACTGATCCAGTTATAATTCGTAATACGAATTTCGTATGTTCCGTACATTACATATGTTAATCTTCTACCTGTGCGTCGCCTTCAGTAAATCACATCGTGTAGTGCTAGTGACTCGTGAGTGACCTGTGTAGACAAACTAAACACAATTCCTCGCTTCACCATTCTTCAATGTATAGGTGTCTTTGGCAAATTCCATAGCACGTTGTACCAAATCACAAACGGAAAATTAAAGGTAAACATAATTAATAAGCATAATCCAAGTTATAATATTTTAAGTACAAAGTTAGGTCCTTTATCTCGTCTTTTCAAGTTTCGGAGTTAGGTTAAAATCTGGAAAAGTTTCTGAACGTCCTAGCATCGTTAGGTTTAAGTGGGACGCGAGAAGTATTTTTTTTTAATTTAGTACTACTGTTGAGTGTTGACCGGAAGTTGTGAAGTTCCAGAAGGGAAAATGGAATCTATAATTACGATAACATTTATAATTTCCAGGTAATCCAACATTTACAAGGCTTATTAGCAAGTGTAACGGTGCAAGTGCCAGTAACGCTACGATTAAAACGTTTTGTTCTCTCAATGACGCTTTGATAGCGTCATGACGCTATCATGG
>JABASK010000047.1:0-44527 GCA_019776465.1 Rambutanura hunanensis | reverse complement strand
GATTAAGAATTCAAGTTCAGTTTAAATTCAAAAATTAAGTTTAAAGGTAAAGTTCAAATTCAAGTTAAAATGTGAACTATTAGTTTTAAACTTAAATTTTGAACTTAAAGTTTCAGCTTGAATATTAAGCTTTATTTTTTAACTTAAATAGTGAACTTTAGTTTTACCTTAAATTGCTAACTCGGAAAATTTAACTTAAATTGTGACCCTAATTTTGAATTTGGAGTTTTAAACTTAAATTATGAACTTGATTTTTGGTGTTGAATTTTGAACTCTAATTTTGAGCTTATTTTTCAGTTGGCATAAATTTTCCTCCATATTTTGACTTTTTTCTTTTTACAATTTTGTAGGGTGTTTGCTTTTTCGTGGGAAACCCTGTAGATTTTGTTCGCAGAACAAAACAGAATAAAATACAACATTAGCGAATTTATCACTGAATGAGTCAGTTGATTCTGAGAATTAGGGCGAATTTCAAAATTTTCATCCCTGACAACGATTTGTGTCGTTGTTGATTTTGCAGTTACGTCGTTTTTCAGGGAGACTCTTCAATTATAGTGAAATGTAGTAAATGAATGTATTGGAATTAGAGTGAATAAGTATACCTCATCTCATTCGTACTTCTAGGAGGTTCTGGTTCTAGCAATTCCGGTGCCAATTTGATATCTTCAGCCTTTCGCAGCAATTCGTAAATCATTTCCATCTGTTCATTGAATCTAAACAAAGTCGAATAAATATATTTACTTTTTTTTAACCACACTTACGTTTTTAAAACCGTTGTCATTTACTTGTACAGATTATAGTTTGATAAGGCAAGTTAACTCGTACCTGGCAACCATCAATCTGGAATCTGTTTTTGGACCTGCAGAGTCGTCCTCGACGACTAGCTGTTTACAAAATGTACACTGAAATTGTTCTGTAAGTGGATCAAAAAGTTCTCCAGCCTCAAGGTCAGTAAAAGATTTTTGACAATTAGTGCATTTGAAAGATGCACGATTCGTAGCATCTCGCTCTTGAGTCTCCATTTTCTTTCTCATGTGATCCAATTTGTACTTGATTACATTCACAAGACTTTTGTAATTGATGAAATAGTAATTGACTTTTTGGGCTTTTCCATCAGGCCCTGTTTCCATTCTTAGGCGTAATTGAACGAACTTTTCACTTTTTAGAGTTGCCATTCGTGCTCTAAGCAATTTCAGATCAAATTTGAGGAGTTCCTCCATATCCTTCTCCTTCATACCTGAATAAGAGAAAGTTGTTTACCTTAAGAGTTAAGACTAAGAAACCTAACTAACTTAAGTTATTATCGCTCACTGAGATCGACTATATTATTTACAAAAAACATCTATTCGTACTTACATGGGTGTCGAACTAGCATATCAATTAGTAACGTGTCCTCGATTTGGTAAAATGCGTACGAAATAAGTCTTGCCAGTTGCTTCAAATAACTTGGGATTTCGGTAACATATCCCGTCTCCCTCTCCATTACAGAAGGCGAAGGATTTTGGTATATCGACTGTAGTGATCTGCGTAGGTTTAACGTTGCGCCTTGCCTTAGACTTTGGAGTTTAGATGGTAATAATCAATTTAAATCAACCAGAACTTTACGAATACGTGACAGTTGAACTACTTGAACTTGCCCGTAAAAAAGTCACAAAAGTAAAACTTATTTAGACCGAGGTCGCGGACTCGCGGAGATATAGCGGTCAGTGATAACTGATAAGTATGTAACGTAAAATACTGTCAATTAAAGTATAAAACTCTTTACACTGATATTATGCAATGCTTGGTTAATTAAGAGCAATAAATGTCAATTACTTAGTTTGTTGTCGCGAAAAGTGAAGTGTTATGTTGTGATGTATTACAACCTTACAATCTTAAAAGAATACATTGCATACACATTACACAAATGCATGCATATGTAAATGTAACTTATGTATTAGCTATGTTATGCACTTAAATTCCCGCCAAAGTCAAAGGAACACTTTCGGAAACTTTCCGTGAACCGTGATCGTTGTTCGTTCTCTCCTTTGTGAAGTTGACATTACATTAGACAAAAAACGACGAAAATCATCTGTTTCTCTATCAAAATTAGGAATCTCAAGGATCAGTCGGCAATTCACGGGTTTGGAATCAAATATAACGAATTTGACACTAATTATGACATCGTACGACAAGGTCAAGATTGTTTTGGTTGGAGACTCTGGTAGGTAGGTAAGTGACCTTTGACTCTGCACTGTGGTGTTGTGGAAGCACTTAAAAGTAGGACGTTATATCAACCTATGTATTCAAAAGTTACATAAAAGAATAGTATATATATTTTTTTAAATGTGAAGATTATCAATGCTTAGCAATGAATACTTTTAAGTGCTTCGTTCACACTGTAAGAATTAGGAAATCGTTAAAATCTATTGCGATCAGGACTATTGATATCGTCTTTTAAATTTAGGATCTGAAATCCGGATCCTAAAATCAGTTCCAACTTACTGCAATAATGGTTTTGATGTCATTTTGTTCAGCTATAATTTATTTTCATTTTGTGTTAGCGATTATCCAATTACTCACAAACCGAACTGATTACTTTGACTTTACAAGTTAGATAATCCTGCTTCTTAATGTCATTACTATTAGGAGTTGGAAAAACATGTGCTGTCCACATGATATGTCATGGGAGACCCCTTGTGAGTCCATCATGGACAGTCGGGTGTGCCCTAGAAGTACGGCTTCACGATTACAAGCCTGGCACACCACAACAGAAGACTTACTTCGTCGATCTCTGGGACATTGGTGGTAGTTCAAGTCATCAAAATACTAGAAACGTTTTTTACAATGGGGTCAATGGCATCATACTAGTTCATGATCTTACCAATCGAAAATCGGAAGCCAATTTACATAAATGGATCATGGAAGTTTTAAGCGGAGGTAGAAGCAACGACGGTGATGATTTTGATCCTGAGCAGTTTGTGGGATCTACACGAATGCCACCAATTCTTGTCATGGGAACAAAATTGGATGGACTCTATGGTCGTCGACCTTCCTCCTCTAGGTCAAGTTCAATTGCTGAGGAATTTCGTGCAGATGAAGTCTTAGTGGTACGAATTTGTTGAAGTTCGGTTAGTTAACCTAACTAACCTTAAGCGTTTTTTTTTTCAGAACTGTCTTGACCCCAAATCATTTTCTCCTGGCTCGACCGGAGCAGCAAAACTCTCAAGGTTTTTTGACTCTGCAATTGATGCCCGATTCCTTCGAGAAGACCCGAGTCAATTCTTTGAGAGGAAGCGCCTTTAAGAGCAAACGAGCAACTAAGCGTGACTAACTAACAACCTAGCTATACAAAATTGTTTCTCAAGAGTGATAACGATAAGTATTAGTATTGGAAATAAAGGATTGCGCTTTGTTTTTATGATTCTATGGTGAGCAAAACAATTTACGGTTCTTGTTTGCCGGAGTAATTTTGTCGGGAATTCGGGGAGACGAATAGCCAACATTGTTCTCTGTCGTCTACCTTAAAAAGCAGCTTAATATTTTATATTTATGAGGCGTGAATTTTAGCACGTGGCGCGACGACTGTTGTTTGTATGAGTGTGATAAATGGGTAGGTTACATGATAACACGTGTGATAAAAACTCTTGAGGTTTTGGACGGCAGCAGCGTGGGCTAACGGGAAAATAAAAGTGAAAGAGTTCTTTTTCACTAAAATCTGATCTTGTTATTTTTTAGTCTTCCGTTGTCTTCCCTTCCCGTGCAACCAGCCTCTTCTGTCTTCCGTGCATCAACAATAAATTTTGGACAACTCTGTGCTTCTGCTAAAAATTAATAATACTGTTTCTATCCAGTAAAAAAGGTGGACGATCGATACATCATGGCAGCAACGAGATGGGGTATCATCAGTGTGGGACGAATTTCACAAGATTTTGTGACTGCCATGCTGTCACTGACTAATCATCGATTGGTGGCCGTGGCAGCGAGGAAACTGGAAGAGGCTAGTGCCTTCGCTTCGAGATTTGGCGTAGAGAAATCGTACGGATCTTACGAACAGCTCCTTCAAGACCCTGACGTCGGTAAAGTTTACCGGCTTTATGATTTGTAGAGATATGTACCTCGAATATCAAACCGCTGAATATTTCCTAACGTAAAATATTCTGTGGTTGGTTGGATAAATTTTGTATTTAAAGTTGTACAAAAAAAATACGAAGGAACTTGTAGTCGAAATGATGTTTTCGGAATGTAGAATTTTGATATTGAAATTGACATCACTCATTTCTCTCGTCGCGTCGTCGAGTTTCGTACTCGTTTCTCGCATTACTTTCTTTGTTTCTTCATTCATTTTTAAGGTATGCGGGTCATATCCTCTTACCTCTTACCCAATCCCAATCCCAGCGAACAACCCCACGCCACGGTTATGCATTTTTGACATTCTGAAATTGAGAAGAAAAATCATACCGGGTTACCAATGTTTGACCTTACTCATGGAAAAACACCGCTGCTTCCCTGATTCTTTCGGATATTGAATACATAGTATTGCGTAATGAGGACAAAAGAAGCAGATAACAGATTCATTCCAAAAACATGGAAAGTACTAACTTGTAACTAACCTAGTTTACTGCTAACTAACTAACGACTGACTTCTAACCCAGAACCTTGCAACTAGTGCTGATTTTGTATCTAGAATCCGTTAATTACATTACTGAAACGGATAAAATAATTCGTCAAATATGGAAAATAGACGTAAAAAAAGAAAATCGTTGATTGCTTTGACGTTTTGAATTATTTTGGGCAACGCTGTTTAGAAATTGTGATACTAGATCCTATATTATGCTAAAAATATTAATTCTGATGTACAGAGGTAGTTTATATTGGATCAATTGGCACCCAACACTTTTCTTTGGCTAAGATGTCTCTCTTGGCGGGAAAACACGTTCTCTGCGAAAAATCTCTCTGCATCAATTCCAAACAAGTGAAAGAGTTGGTTGGAGTTGCTCGCGCTCAGAAACGGTTCCTCATGGAGGTACGACTTTCCACTTTCCAACGTAAACGTATAAAGTACTAAAACAGGTCATGAAAAGTGCATAAGATTTTAACACATTACCAATTTCAGGGAATTTGGAGTCGGTGTTTTCCAATTTATGCAAAGGTGAAAGCCGAAGTAGAAGCTGGAACTATTGGTGAAGTCAAACAAGTCATCGCGTCTCTCTCACTCCCGTTGCCCGCGATGGGAATCCATGATAGAATTGGGTAAGAACAAGCGCAGTAACCCGTTCCTTGACAGTCATGTCTCCATTTTAAGTGAATTTCTTGTGTAGGTTTTTAGAAATAGGTAGGGGCTCCATGTTGGACGTTGGATGCTATTGTGTTCAATTTGCAACGTTCGTTTTTGGAACTGAAAAACCTTTGAAAGTGGTGGCCGCTGGACACTTGAAAGATGGCGTGGACGAAAGTACAAGTACTACTTTAATTTACGCAGGTGGAAGAACTGCAACATTACTTACCCATTATGGTGTTCAACTCCCGCGTGACGCTTACATAATTGGAACTCGTGGAACTCTAAAGGTGAGACGTTATATTTTGTCGATTCTAATACTTATTTATGTTCGTTCGTGGGTACAGGTTCCTTGCCCATTCTGGTGTCCGCCGGTGGTCCAAACTCCTTCAGGAACAATTGAGATACCAGTTCCATCTTCGGATAAGAAATTCAATTTTTCTGGAAGTGCTGGTCTGATTTATGAATGTGAAGAAGTCCGTCGGTGTATTCTTGAAGGTTGGATGAACATTTCAATAAATCTATTTTGACTTAGAATTACTTTGTTTTCTATTTCTTTTGTCGAATTAGGACTGACCGAGAGTCCTCTGATGACACTTGATGACTCTATTCTTATATCCGAGATTTCGGATTCCATTCGGGCTCAAGTGGGTTGCAAGTATCCGGAGGATGAGGAATAAATAAGTCTTACGCTAACTTAAGTAATATAAAAAAAATGCAAGATTCCAAAAGTTTTACACTAAAAGACAACATGGACAACTTGAAATGTTTTCAATTTCTACTCTTGTTCTAGTAAAATTTCAAATTTTAGCGTCACCCCAGGAGTTGGGCATTGGAATGCGCACATCTTTTTCCTTTTACGAAACTCTGTTTCTTTAACCTCGTAAAAACAAGTCTTGCGCAGTATTAGATGTTTGTCATGTGGTAACTGCTGAGTTCCTAAACTCAAGGTGGCTTAAGAGCGGAATGCATCAAATTTTGAAAGTAAGAAATTCGAAGCATTCCATTGCGAAGTGACCTTATAGTAAAGACCTACCGAACCCTAAACATTTTAGTAAAAGTTTCAAGGTTTACTTACTTTTAGATTCGTTAGGTTGATTTTTAAAAGGCAAAAGGAGAGAGGATTTAGTAGCGTACAACCGAACTCTTTTCTAACGCTACTTGAAAACCGCATGTTGGTAAAGATATTAACTACATTGTTTGTAAGATTGTAAGTATTGTGAATGGACACCGTAAAATTTTATATACGTTTTACGATCTGGTTACATTGAAATGATTTGAAATCTTATTACTCAATGCGGAGGAGACGGCGTACGGGAAGGACATAAATTTTCAACAATGAAGTTTTTTTTCCAAATATTCAATTAACTGCTGTAATTGTCTAACGTTACTACGCTACCTCGTTTCTTATCATTGAAGATGGTTTTTCTATTGAGCAAAATGCCAAGTGTCGACAGTGGTATCATGTGTCAATAAGTGTGGCCTCAGCTGCAGCTGCAACTTGTATAGTCACACTTTCCATTCGAACCTCAACAACGTCGAAATTGTTCAAAAGTTTTGTTTTGTTCAATAGCAGTAATGGAACTTTGGAAATTGTTCGTTATTGTAGCATTCATCACAGTGTCTTCTATTCATTCAATCTCTATTCCTGTCAATACATCCACAGCTTACCCGAAAGAAGGCACCGAGAAAGTAATTATAACCAAACCGATAGAACAACGTACGTATCTTCAAATTTTCGAATAAAAAAGTTTTTTTTCGAATCGTTTTTTTTTGTATCGAGATACTAGCCAAGATTATAACATTTTCTTGAATTATGGCACTAGGAGATGACGATCGTACGGACGATTGGTCCATTGGCGAAACGTCACTAGAAAATACAAAGGATGAAGATGTAAAATTCTACATTTACACAAGCTCAAGGTAAGTGCTGTTGTTAATTGTAGAAATGAATTAAATAACTTGGTCTATTCAATTTTACAATTTAAAGACATTTTGAGTATTAGTCACAGATCTGCTGTAAGTTCAATGACCTTGTCCTTGAAAGTTTTTATTTTTCTAGCTAAAAAACTGAATTGGCTCTAATTTTTTTGGGTTAAAATTTCGTAATCACCAAAAGATTTTAATTAAAAATATTTCTAAACAAAAAAAAATCGTTTGAAAAAAAAAATTTTTTTTTTGCCGTTTTTGAAAATGACTTCTTTTTTTTTCATTGTTGGAACACGTTCGTTTAATTCGCAGGATGGAAATGACGGAGATTAAAATAAATGACAGGGCGTCGCTAGAAGGTGCAAATAACTTTGTTTTTGGAAAACCCGTACTAATGATGATTCACGGATTTCTTGGATCCTGTGATGGTGATAACTTTCCTGGACTTTTAGTACAAGGTAACCCGATCTAATGACTATACTAATAAGTAACAATACTAATTTCTTAAAGTTTGATCTGAACTTTTGTGTCTTGACCTGTAGCTTACTTTGGACAAGGAAAAACAGAAAATTTATTGTGTACAGACTGGCCTCAATTGGCATTCCATGGCACGTCATTGAGTGTGAGCACAAGTATTACTGCTTACCGTGAGTCTATAGAAAATGGAGTCAAAGTAGGAAAACAATTAGCAGATTTTGTTCGGTTCTTGGTAAATACTGAAGCTATTCAAAGTCCAAATGACATTCATATTATTGGATTCAGCATGGGAGCTCACATTGCAGCTTCAGCTGCTTCATCCCTCCAAAAGAATTTTTCTAAAAAAATTGGACGAATAACAGGCGAGTTGGAAGTTAAAGTAATTAATTAACCCGCGCTAGCAGTTGTACTCAAATTCTTCTATCAAAAAATCGTAGGACTCGACGCTGCAGCTCCCGTCTACACTTTCTATCCACTCGATAAAGTGTTGGACGTGACCGACGCCGACTTTGTTGATGCGTATCACACAAATTCTGGAAAACTCGGAATGAAAAATGTAATTTACAAAAGTTTAAAATTTGAACCCTTGCTAATTGCATTCTTTTAATCTGTTGCAGCGTATTGGGCATTTAGACTTTTACATTAACGGCGGGGGCTCTCAGCCTGAATGTCGAAATACAGGAGTGGCAAAAATTGACCGAATGGAGCCCATAACTGGTTGAGAATTTTAGTTTTAAAAACGTTACAGTAACGATTTACAGTAATTAAATTTTACGTGTCGCTGTCGCATCTAGGTATATGTAGTCATCAAATGGTTCCACAATACTATGCTGGGTCGATATCAAATAGTACTCCAGTAAGAGGTTGTACTGCAGCAGGATGGAAAGGCAAGCAGGCCGAGTCGTCGTGCATAGAATTAATTCCATTTGGTGAAAATTGTGTTATCGGGTAAGTGGAGTCACGGTTTCAGTATCCAAGTCATCGATACAAGAATTTTTGAATTCTCCAGGTCGTCGGGAGAGTACTATGTCTTCATTCCGGCCAAAATTTCAAGTTACATTTGGCTACCTGACGTTGATTTCAAATGAGGACACGTTTGAGCAGTTCAATTTGCTTGCTGGTATCCTTCATTAGTCGATGAAGTTTTGCTCAATTACTATTATTAGGAAGGAATTATTAGGAACTACTCCAGACTAGAGGTCAGTGGTATTGAAAATATGAATTAATAGTAAATATCATCTGATGAGCATGGAGTTGAGCCGAGATAAGTTTGTAGCGGATTTTGTGAACTCGAGATAATATTTTCCTTTCTGGATAAGTCAACATTTCTTTGACCTAAAACAAATGTGTCATTTTTTTCTTTATAGAAATCTAAAAATTCTAAAAATCTAATTCAATTCGACTTACTTCATCTAATTGGGCAGTAGTACAGTTTGATTTCCTCATATTGTAAAGAATTTTATCAATTCTAAATTCTTTATCAAGAAGTCGTTTGTGTTTATCCATTTCATTTTTATATCGAATCCGCGCATTGATACTCGCTTTATATGCTTCTTCCAGAAGTGACCGAAGAACCTAAAGACAGAATAATACGAAAATTAGAAGATTCTTAAAATTTTGAAGCACTACGCCAAATTCAAAATAACTATCATACCGTTCCAATGTCCACGTGAAAAACGAAGACAACGACCTTATTAGTTAAACTACTCGCAATTGTATACGTCTTCCGAACTTCTTTTACTGTAACGAAATGGGCTTCTACTAGTTTATAAAGTAAACTTCTACCCAATTTGGAAGACATCATGGCCATTTGCGTCAGCTTATCTTGCTCTGTGTAACCTAACCTCCGTACAAGTCTAAACAGTCGAGCCGTTGTAGGACCAAAGCGACTTTCGACTATTTTCTCCACCATAGTAATTGTTAAAGTTCGGAAACCTTCTTTAATATTCACCGAAAAACTACCGCCGTTGAGCTCACTCAGTTTAGTAACTATGCCTAGAGAGTCCATCGCTAAAAATGATTATAATTCAGTTATAATTCCGTACAATTGTACAATTGATGAACAACATACCTAGCACTTTCAAACATTCGTCCAGCGACGGGATGATGGCCTCGCCATTTCGTACGTTCAGAAGAGAGCGCTTAATTTCAAGAAAACTTGCACCAGGAGTAGAATCCGAATTAGGATTTTTGCTAAGTCCGATGTATAGAATTGCTCTAAATACTGCTGCCACATCAGCATCTGTCGTTCTCTCTTGTACAGCTTTAGTGAGAATATCTTCTTTAATTTCAGCATCGAATTGAATCAAATTAACCTTCCACAAAACGTCGTCGTCTTCATTTTTCACGTTGGAGATTCGTGGGTGACCTTTCATGACGTCAACGCATATCGTTTTGAAACAAATGTTAGGAATTATGAAGGCGTCATCAAAAGCATAATCTTCAAATAGTGGAACGTCAGCTGATGGAGCTGAGATTAGGTGATCACATCGAATAAGATATCTCCTCCTTACAAGTTGTACAAAGATGTCGTAGTACGTTGTAATGATCTCTGACATTTGGGACGTTGTAGTATTTTCGCCCACTTGTAAAGTACCTGCCAAATATAACAATTTTGACAAAGATATCCTTCCAGTTCGAAGAACGGCTGAAAATAAGGCTTTCGTCTCCTTCCCAATTATGAATTCTACTTTCCGGCAGTATCTTAAGAGAAAAACATGTTATTTCCCTTTATGACTGGTGATTCAATGGTTCCATTAAAATTTACTTGGCATAATTGAAAAGCGACATAACGGCGTTTGCCTCTATTTGATACATGGCCTCTCCCATCGTTGATCGAAGCACAAAATTGAGCAAGTTGTGTTGAATTAGCACTTGAAGGCATTGCTTAATCTACAAATATCAAACTAGTATTTTAAAACATTTCATTTGATGTGAGCAAACAGAATTTTAACATTAATCGGAGACATACCGCTTTCGCAGGTACAGTAGTCTTCGTAACAATGTTTCGAAGTGTCAATGGGCCATGACATAACAACGGTTTAGCTGTTTCCCCTACAGTATCTCCAAAACATTCTTGTATTATAAAATTTAAAAATTTGGAATGCGTGAGCGACATCCAGTTGAAAAATCAAAAGGGATATACAGCAAAACCTCTAAGGACGTATCAACGGTCCACATGGGAAAATGCGAATGGAACTAATGGAAGGTAAGGGATTTTGATACTAACAGGAGAAAAAAATTACATTAAAACTGCCACCCCTGATTTTTGCCTTCTCCAAGCAGCCACGGCCACATTCCATCTCAACTGGTTTACCCAGAACAGATGGGCCATGACGTCAGCATGGGCTTTAAGCCTTGGGACGGAAATTGGATTTTAGAATTTTGAAGTTTGTGCCTGACACCTTTTAAGAGAAACCGTTTGAGTGGAAGGCTTGCATTTGGGATACTAAGGAAAATCCGCCTTTGCACCCTTTAATATTGACAGTATAGTTATTGTACATTATAATTAATACTGCTAGCATGAGTAAAGATTAAAAGCAATTTAGAAATTAATTAAAAATAAGTAAAATTCTAACTTCCTATTACAACCCTATTATTTAGACATACGAACATTTTAAATTTATGTATTCTCATCTATTTATCTGGTTTTTTAGCGCGTTTTAGAGGAGGAAGTCTATCTTCTTCATCTATCTCTTCCATTTCCTCCTCTTGTTCGTCATCATAATCTTCAGGTAATTAATTATGTTTTTAATATTTACTCATCCTGTCATGCTTATGTCAATATTAAAATTATCAGAGTTATCATCGCAGTATTTGCTTCAGTGAAGTTAGGTAGGTGTCCATATGCGATTTGTGGGTGCAAAGGCGTAATTTCATTAGTATCCCAATTGCCAGCCTCCCACTCAAACGGTTTCTCGTAAGGTGTCCGGCACAATAAGAAGTCTCATATTACCTGGGTTGAAGTAAGCCCCGCATATTCTGCTGTAACAAAATATTGTATCATGCTTATTTCGTCCGTTCCACTGTCCACGTATTTCCATTGTAACGAGTAATATCTCTATTATTTTATTCGTATTATTTTTATTGCAAAGTCCAGATGTGGTTTTACTGCTGGATGATGTCAAATCCAATGTTATGTCATCTACATGTTATTGAGAAATTACAAATTGGATGTTTATAACGAAAATGTGCGTTATTAATATGACACCCATGTCTGACTTTGACCCGTTAATGTTGAATGGGAATGCAATGCAGTGTATGAGGTAGAATTCCTACCAAAAACGTGACAAAGGTACCACACCACAACAACCGAAAAGCACTCCAAGAAGGGATACACTCCAAGAATACAAAGTTACACTCCAATAAATATGTTCCAGGTCAAAACAGCATAAGCAAAGAGGGTCAATTCAAAAGAACCCTAAGCAAAACAGAAATAATCGTAACCCTGATACTAATGTAAACTTTACGAGGCCGTTCGAACCTGCAACCAACAAGTCAGTCCAAACGAAATAAAATAACTTAAAAAACTTAAGAATACGACAGACTGCATATCAAAATAATTGCAATTACATTACATTCCAAAATTATTGAAAATAAGCATAAAAAAATTAAATTAAACACAAATGTTCAGAGGAAAAAGAAGGTCTTAAACGTTGAATTACAAATTAAATAAGTTGAATTTAATTTTGCTAAAGAATTTAACATAACTTTCTGGGAGGTTTTGACGGTATAGCACAAATAGTAGGAATGATAATGGCACTAAGTTTCGACGTCTTCTACGTATTTTCATATTTTTGACATGAATGCGACCTCATAGTAGTGCGAGTTTCGCTTTCGTTTGAGTGCAATGCAAGTGGGAGGAAAACAGGAGACTTCAGTCAAACTTAAAGCCCTAGAGTACTAACTTACATCTTTTTCTAATCCTGGAAGGGTAGGGATAAAATTCGAATGGGTTCTTCTGACTGTGAGGTTCTTTTCCTTTTACGAACACGATACACATACGGGTTTTAAACTGCTCTTCCTTTTCAACGGTTGGAATTCAGACAATTCTCAAGCAATCGAGTGTCGAAGACAAAATCGACTCAAGTCTAAATGAGTCGAAATTTGGAAATATAAGCAAGGTCGAAACAAGTACGACAAAAATCGATTACTTTGGTAAGAAAACTGAAAAGACAAAACCAATCAACTACAGCCGTTATTAGGAATACAGTTCCGTAGTTGTGTTGAACTTGAAGAGTGGGTTCTTCTGCGTTCATGAACCGTTTCACATGTGAGTAACGAACTTTATCATGTCTCTTAAAGTTAGTTACTGAAGTAGGGATGAATAAGACAGGAACGGACGAACGATAATATTTCAAGTTTATTTCCAATTTTTCCATCTTTTGACGTTAGGATTAGGCTGCTTTACACTAGAAATCTAAACCTTAACGTTGATACTTGAAACTAAACTTTCCGTTAAAACTGTTTAAACGTCCGCACCTGCCTTATTCTATTTCTACCCCATTGGCTAAACGATCCTAATGATCGTCTGAGTTTTTTATAACTAGCATATTCAATTTATAGAACTTGAGAAGTATAAGTGTGACGTGAATACTCATGGCTTGCGCTACGTTAAAACGAAATCTGGAATTGGACCCTCTTCAGAGCCCACGCCCTGCAAAGAGACGTCGATGCGCTCCCGTGGGAACTTCTCCTATGATTACGCCAAGCAGAGAACCATCCATTTCGCCATTTTCCGCAGGCATGCTATCCAGAGAAGCTATCACAACTAATGTTCGTGAAGAAATGCGTCGCCTGTATCGTCGGAAACAGCTCCATTTTGGCGACGGGAGCTCTGTTCGACCAATTAGTCCCAACACCTCAACAACCTCAGATGCCACAGCTTCCTCCATGTTGTCAATAAAGCATGCCGGGGAAGGACTCAAAGATAAACCACTCTTTACCTTCAAACAAGTAAGTTCAGCCTTCCATTTCAGCTGTCCTAAAGCGTAAATGACTTGGGGGTTAAAACGCGAATCTATAATCTGCAGGTGCCGATGTCCATTTTTCCCACGTTCAGCGTTTGTAATAATTTTGGAATTAATTCAATGAGGGGGGAGTACCAGAGTCACCAAGATGGAAGGTTTCAATGTTATACGAAGCAGGCTTTACCTGCCTGCTTCTAACAACATTGGGAGGTTTCATATTATGATCTTAGTTCTTGCGACTCTTGAATACCAGAAGCACAAACGTTGCATTTATATTGTGTGGTTTTCTGGTTTTGCTTTTTATTGCTAAAATGGATAAAAATCTTGTACAGGGTTAAAGATACCGGTATTGAAAAATTACATAATTTCCATATCAGCATTCATTTGTCGTCCTCATCTTTGCCCTCTCCTGCTGCCAGACAAGGGTTTTAGGTAAACAAAATACTGGTACTGCTACTGCTGGTAGTTGATGTTTCATGAGACCTATTTGAGAGGTACCATACCTATGAGAGTAGATGATGTTTTATTCGAGTTAAACATTCCATTCCCCAAACTCAACATAAAGGTTTGACATTGTTTTCAATTTTTATTCAGGTTGGTTTAATATGCGAGCGGATGGTGAGAGAACGTGAACAAGAATTACGTGAAATGTATGAACACGCCCTAACTTCAAAATTAGCCGAACAGTACGACACTTTTGTGAAGTTTACCTATGACCAACTGCAGAAACGATTCGAGACCACAACTGCTCCTTCATATCTATCATAAGGTCGTAATCGCATATTTCGTAATACTCATTGTGATTGGGACCATGGACTTACTGACTGAGTTGTAACCGGTTGTCCCCAACGGAATTCGGTATTGGCTAGTTGACATTCTTCCACTCAAGTTCAACTTTTATACATGTTTTTTCCAGTCACTTTATAAATCGCAAGGAATTAAGTGAAAAGTGGAACCGTACACTTTTTCAAGCTTACATGCTTTTTCCGGCCACTTTGACTCTTTTAACCTTATCATCTTACTTTTTTTTAAGTGAACAACGCTCTGTTAGTTCACAAAAACTAATCGCAACAACTTTGACGGAGATAATAAGCATCGACCCATCGGATTCTATTGCGTTATCTGTAATCAGTCGGTTACATGGAGAAATGAGTAAGTCTTTGTTACGTGTAGGCTGCAGGGGGCATAATGGTAGTGGTCACTTAATCACTTTCTGGTTACGTAATATGTGAAGGCGGCCTATTTGTAATAACGTAAGCTTACGAGTTTAGTGATACACGAAACCTAGATTTATCTATAGGTTATACGTCCCTAAATTATTTAAAATATTTGTTATCCGACCTTTCGTTTGAACATTTGTAACTAAAAATTTCTTTTGTAGAGCAGTGTCTATTCAACGAAATGTTGAACGTTAGTCAGTCGACACCTGCTTGTTGTAGTTCTCCCATATCACGACGTAGTTTTGAACTTCATGTCTTCAACAAAACGAAACAACCAAATATTTTATTTAGACTAAAACTTTAAATATTTTGTTTCTACTCACTTCCAACTTTCGCTTCATTATCGTTGTGTCCTGACTACGAAGGCCGTTATAATTTTATTCGAAAAATGCGTATACGTAATCAATCATGTAATCATTATAATCTGCAAACGGATTTCTATAATAGTAAAATCACAAGTGCATGAATGAGGTGACTTTACAGTATTTGAGTGGCTTTATTTATGACTTTCAAAATTTTGGCTTACGAGGTGCAGCCGGAGCACGACAGTATTAAGTGTGATATGAGGAGTTATTAGCATAAAATTGAAGTTTGCACAAATTATTCTAAGAACTATTGAGATTGCTTCGGTTTTGGGATTAACTAAAAACAGGAATTCTACGAAATTGCTGGTAAAAGAAACGAAAAGAGAGCACCCTGTTTCGAGTATTTGTAAATGTCAGGCTTTGAGGAGATCAGTGATTGAGTACAAATTGTCAGTCCTCAGTCATGCGCGTAGTCATCTTCAGTCCCCTACGAATTTAATTTAGCAGAACAATGTTGAGATTGCTAATGGCCAATGGTCACAGACAAAGTTCTCGGAATTGAAAATTTTCCAGCACTTGAGAGAGCCTGGATTCACAGAATGGACTAAAAATTGACCTTGAACAAAACAAGACGTGTGCGTGAGTGTTGCCATAGTAGGCCAGTCAACGACTACACGTGGAATTGCAGTGAATTTCATTTTTAGTCCAGCATTCGCAACGACACCAGTTACAAATACGTCTTCTAAGTGAAACAATTCTGTGTCTAGACTTTTTTGGTAAATATTCTCAAGAGCTTGGAAACCAAGGATGTACGCTGGACCACCAATAAAATCCGGGTAGTAAGAAGAACGCCATACTTCTTGTGGCGCAAACCATTTTCCATAAGTTTCAAGAGATCGTACTGGTTCCTTATTTGTATAATAATGCCCAGCAATGAGAAGGGATGCTTCGACAGGATCACCACTTGAAATATTATCAAGGAACTTAAAAAGTTTGAGCAAATTTAAATGGACATCGTCATCCATCTTGACAAGGAACTTGAGATGGGAGCAGTTGGACTGAATCCATTTGAACATTCGAAGTACTTTGACCGTCAAGTTTAAATAAGCGTCCACAACATTGTCAATGATTACATCTCCTTCTCGCCTTGCCTCTTCTTCCAGTTTATCCTGAAAAGACAAAACGAAAAAAACGTAAATAATATTTCGACTATTTCAAATTCATGCGCCAGCGACATAGCGTCGCTTTCAATCCGTTGCAAAAAGGTCAAACCTCTTTATCGCGCTTAAATTTTAGCGTATCGACGTGGAGCTTTTTTTGCACTGTTCTACGGATGTTCATTGCGCATGACACAAAGAGGATGACTTGGCCGAAGTTCTAAAGTACAATAGTAACTTAAGAGATCGTACTTTTCTCTGGGAATTGTGGATTCTTCGTACTTATTTCCGTCTACGAAACGTTGTAAATACAGAAATCCAAAAAGGATGACACATTTTTTTGTACAACCCAACAAAATTTTATTGAAGATTTGGATGCTATAAAAAACTTGGTCAGAAAAAAAAAATTTCGACCGAAAAATTTTTTGTTGGCGATTTGGATGATACAAAAAAGTGGTCGACTTTTTCTTCTCTTTTTTTCTGGAGATTTCTGGAGACTCTGGGTAGCAATTTCTGTGTACGGAACGCTTAAGGCGAAGACATTTTATGTACATTGTGCTAGGGAGGAGTGGGAAGTCTTTTACTTTATATCCAATAACAAAATGGCGCGAAGCGCCAAACCCTGACATACTAGTTTTTCAAAACTATGTTACCTGAATGGAAAGGTCAGTTGCTACCCCAGAGAAGAAAATGACATCACTCCTCCCTCGTGTGCTGGCTGCGACTTGTGGCATGTTGAATCGCTTTACACCTTCCTTGATGTTAGATCTAATAGCATTACGAGCCTCAAAGTTTCCAGGAGATGAAATTATCACGAACAGGACGTAGACTTCGCGTCCCTCATTCTAATCAACCACAAAATACTGATTAGTATCAAGAACTACTTATGTGGTAGCATTTTACACTTTGGTTAAGTCTACCTCGCAGACTTTTGAGCTTGGTTGTATAATAACCGTGTTTTCGTTGGGAAGAACGAGGGAAGATGCATTTGATCCCTTGGGTCCTAACGCTTTTAGAATTGCCTGAGTAGCCATGTCTTCTTCGCTCATGTCTAAGGCCTTTGGACTCACGACAATTTTTAGCGGCATTAAGTAACAGAGACAAACAAGGAAATTTATGAGGAGGATGTATGGCAGTATTCTTCGACGGCAGCATCTCCTCAACTTTATCATTTCTAATCTGTAAAGAAAATTAGCAAAAAAGTTATTCTCTTTTATTACCTTTAGGAAATCAGAAAGTAGGCCAATAGCTCGTAATGTTGAACCTCACTTGAACATTGTAACTTCGTATTGCATTTGAATTTTGAAACAAAAGAGCAGAATAAATTGGGCAAAGTCAATTTTTGGGTTGAATTTCGTTTTCGGAGGTCAGGGACAGCCAATAATAAAGACGAAGTCGTGAAATAAACGGGGACTGAACGACGGCTAATCATCTACGGTGCGGTATACTAAAATTTTACGGTGCTGAGGAGATACGACGCATAAGAGAAGGCCGAACGAGGTTATGTTTCTACCACAAACTGATATTACAATTAAATAACTTACGTAAGTCTAGTGCCGTTTCCTTGGCAATTTTAAATTTTACAAGCTACAATTTTCCTTCTACAAAGAAGACGGAAGGTGTTGCGTAACCTTGAAAATGTCAAGTCTTGAGGCTGCTCTGGCACTAACTAAATAGCATTTCAAAGTCAAAGAATAGGGGCTGGAAGGGCGGCTATAAGACATGAGGGAAAGCAAGGCATTTTTCCTCTTTTCCTTGGCCGTGCCCTGTCAATTCCGCGACTTGAATCAATTCTTCGTCAATTATTCAATCTAGTCACACCAATAATCTGGAGAGCCACAGGGTCGAGTAATATCACGTTATAAGTTTTAAGCCCCATTTAGAAAACAAGACTTACAAAAACATTTCTTCAACGAAGTCAACTTTGACCTTTTAATGTTGAGTTGGATCGAGTTGGAAATTGAATTAATTTGAAGTGAGGTTTAATTAAAAAGTGCTACACTCAAATGTAATTGGATATGCTGGTGTGTGGTAATCTTAAGTCAGAAAGTCTTAATTTGCGTTCCAAATGAGTTGTGTTCCAAACACCAAATTTTTAAAGTTAGTACAAAGACTGTTAGTGTTAGCGTTAAATAAGTGGGTTCATTTGCATATTTTGCTTACCTCAATTATTACAGTCCAAGGGTCTCTCGTCAGAGACACAAGACTTATTGCTCAATATTAACGATTCGACGACAAGGTCGTCCTAGGCGTATTGTTAGGTCAATACTTGTCACAGAGTTAAGTCAGAAAGAAGCACGACTCATTCTAGGAACGTGGTTGTATCCCCAATGAGCCTTTTCCAGAGGGTTAGTTGGGCTTTTAATATTCGAATTGATTTCACTTTACTGTGAGATACAAACAACAGTTGAATTGGAAGTATAGTTGACTTGGGAAGTATTGACAGGTTACTAATAAAAGAAGAGAGGTTGTGTGACTGGTGCTGGAGAATTATCGACTTCTGGAAGGAAAATCCTGGACTAAATTTACCACATTGCACCACCAGGTTATTTAAAGTAACATTTGGAAAAGTGTGTCACAATAGAAACCACTCAATAGTCTAGGCCACTTAAGTATTTTTCTCACCCAATTAGTAAGAAATTATTCAAATTTGAGGCTACTAGAATGGAACTGAAATTCAAACCACTTTTTAGAAATAACAAAGTAAAGTTGATTGCGAGTCGCTTTAACATGTTACACTCCCACTGTCTTACTGACCTCTTCTCCGTAAAAAAAGTAAAACCAAAAGTATAAAGCGATAAGTTGTCATTCAAGTTTAATTTAAACTGACGAGACTTGCTGAGGTTGTCCCACCTCTACCCTATCTTTTTTTTTCGTCTTACTACAAACCAAATGAGCTTTGTACTAATTGATGTCAGTCACCGCTCACCGATATCCGTTAAGTCGAGATCACGTCGTCGCCTGTTGCTTTCTTGGAGTACATTCATAGCACCATACGAATCCGGCATACACGACAGGGTAATATACGGAAACTGAAACTCAGATCTTGAGTCCCACCAAAGATAAAACCGAATTTCGGTGTTTTTGAATTTCCACTTCCACGAAAAATTTCAGGAGACTCGGAAGATCACGGAAGAAAACTTTTAAGGATGATGCACACTCCAACTCCAATCCTCAAGAATATACATGATGAGAGACCACAACTAAAAACGTTTTAAATGGCTCCAACCCTTTGTCTAGACCAAAAGCAGCCAGACACAGCCTCTCGGAAAATTTTTTAACCTAAGAACCTAACCAACGCAACGCAACCCTAACTAATATGCCTAAACCTAAAAAAAATTAAGGCTGCGCTTTATTTACTAAAATTTAACTGCAATTGGAATTAAATTGCTGGCATTTCCTAAACAGTGCACTTTCTTTTTCGGTCATTTTGTAAGACATTACTTTCACAACGAGAAACCTAACTTATCCTAACTACTTATGAAATTAGTTGCTAACGAAGTTACATGTTTACGAAATAACATAAATACTTCACTCCAACACCACAGCAGCGTTATGTTGGGAGTCATGCTACTTGTAACAGACAAAAAAAAATTGTGGCGTCCTCCGTTTTGTGAAATCTCAAACGGCAAACCCACGATTCTGAAAATGTTAGCATTTGGTAAATATCACTTGACCTGACATGACCCCAAGTTACGTAATTTGTAATTGCGGTTCTTCAATACTTGAAAATTTTTGTAGGGAAAAAAGGCTTCGTAGAATCGTAGACATTAGAGGTTATTAACCGTAGGATTTGTCTGCGGATACAGTGTACATACATTGCTCTTCAGACCAAGAGCGTTGACCCTTTAACCTTTCACAAATTACAAACATCATTAGTTCCCCAGTAATTGGAAATATTCGCACTACAAATTTTTTGATTATCATAATCGAAAGTTTTATTGAAAAAAAATGATTTAACTTAAATGTCCAAGGACAGGTAGTTTTAAAAAACTTAGAATCCATCAACGCAGTCAGTTATATTCTTTTAATAAGTGATAACCGCCGAATCCGGGCAAATATGTTTTGAATGTAAGGTACAGCCTTGGGGGCTCTCTGCTCCAGATACTGAAAATTGAAAACACAAGCGCAAAATTTCAAAGTTACTCAAAAATATTTTTAAAAAACCAGGTTAATATAACTACTCAGTAAGTATTGCCCTCACTTCCAATGCCTCTTTAATAGTTTTAACAAGGGTTTCTTCTAGGTAGAAGGCGACATCATTCTGTAAATTGGCCGTAGGGTGTTTGACGCTTGCCGCAGGTCTACGTTCAGTGTCTCCTGGGAAAGGTGACCGAACATAGACATCCAAGTGCTGATAAACTAATGTGAGCCCAATTTCACAAATGACAACAAAGGTTGGAAGTAATTCTGTTGGGCCGTCAATTCTTGCCAATCGATACGCTGCCAGTTGAATCAAAACTAAAATGTCACCAACAGTAACACCTTGTCGATTTGCTTCAGGTGGAAGTTCCTTGTAGTTCATACAAGAAATGAGAACTGGACGACTGGGAACATAACGATGACTTTCTCGAATTACTTTTGGATTATTGGCATAGCCTTGTAGAAAATACAACAAATCGTGGGCAATTAGAGCTCGAGCTGTAGTCAATGTACTTTTTCGACAGATATTTTTCAATGTATCTATCACTTTGTCATAAACATCATCATTCGATAAAATCGCATCCTCTGGAAGTCTCTGTGGAAGTTTGGCCAACAGGGAAGTAAATAGAGCTAGGGGTTCTGGAACTTCGGCATCCCCTTCTTTTTCTGTGGGACATCGACCCAAAAGACTGACAATAGCGTCCCTATTAGTTTGAATAAATCGCCAAATCTAACAAAAGTATTTTAGTAAACCAAGACTTGTGCATGTGAACCTATGAATTCCTTATTTAACTGCATTACAAACTAACGATATTCATCCAAAAACTAACCTGTGCTGCCACTTTTACATTGATTGGCAAACATGATTCCATCGAATGCATTAAACTCCAAACTGACACGAACAACGTGTCGAGTTGAGCTGCTTGCTGTGACGTGGTAGATTTAGCTATTTGTGCATCAATTGATAAGTGACCGTTTTCTAAAATATCTGTTCGCTTAGGTTCCCAAAGCCTGAGTCTTGCAGCTAGCTTGAAGGTGTGCATATCGGTTAATCGTGGAATAAGGTTGTCTTCTAGTAGCAACAGAGCTGCTGTTGGCCCCGTTCTAGCAAATCGATTTAGAATGTGCATCCTGGCACGAAATATCAAAAGCGCTCTAACATGAATCGCTTCTGATGGGCAAGAGAATAGGTCAACAAGACCCAAGTCATCTTCGCTATTCAAACTGGATATTAGATGGCGAATGAGTCCTTTCGTTTGCATGTAGTTCATTATTGTGCTCCGGGCTACAAAGTTTGACGTAGCTCTAAATCCATTTAGTTCTTCAAATTCATTGCCCATACTTGGTAGATCGTCAGTCTGTTTTGAAATAAATCCCAAGAATGTATTATTGTTTTGGAGTCCCTCCCATTTCCCGGGTGCAACATGTTGTTTGTCCCGGACATTGGTTGGAAGTACAGTCGAGTTGAGAGGATCGGTCAAAAAATCTAATCTTTTAGGTGTTTCCCCTGCATGTGTACTCTTCCATCCTGGTGATTGCAACACTAACCGAGGTGTTTTGTGATCCGGCGGCGAAATTACAGAAATATCATCCCAAGGCATCATGTCCTCACCCTCAGTTTCATTTTGGGAAGAAGCAATTGAGTGATGTGTACTTTTATGAAGTTGATTTCTCAACGCACCAGAGGTCAATAGCTCAGTAGTGTCAACATAAGGAATTCGTCCTCCATAACCATTTCTCATACTCCAATTAATTATTTCCCCGAGTAAATACATTGAGCTGATTTTTCCAGTATCACCACCATGCATACAATCTTTGCAAAGAGCGTCCACTACGACCGCAAAGTTGGTTCGACTCGTAATACTTTTCTTCTGTTCACGCATAATATCCACGATGTTCAGAATGCTTGGATATAGTAGGCCTCTGACGGTGACTGAACCTTCAGTTGAAGTCCAAGTGCATAAAGATGTCAGAATCATATTGAGCATGTTTTCACTCAAATCTTCTTTGAAAGTTCTCAAAACTCCACAAAGAGTCAGTACAGTTTCGGCGCCGAGTTTTAAAAAGGCTTCCGTAGCCCCTTCAGTAGTCGTAACCTTGTCAATGACAAGGCGAAGGATACAAGTCACAAAATCCATGCCAGCTACTTTCAATGTTGACGGAGATAAAATGATGACTTCAAGGCACTGTTTCCAACAATCAAATAGAAGTACTTTGGAAGCCTCTATCCGTCGTACTTCATTCTGCTTGCGAGCAAATTCCAGAAGTTCCTACACATTAATGTATAATATTAACACTTAACTAATTAAATTAAAGCAGTGACTTTTAGGAAATTTTAATATACCTGAGATTCTCCCAGTACACTTTTTTTAAGTCGCAAAGCTGTAGTTTTCTCAAGTTTTTTCATCTGATCATCAAAGATTTTTTCAAGCCGTTTTAAGCAAATAAGTTTGACTTTGTGATCTCTATCAAAATATTCGCAAGCGTTGACAGCCTAAGGAACAAGGAATTTTAACGAGAATTAATTTTGCATCAATTTTAATTAATTGTTACTAAGCTATCGTTAATTTACCTGTGTAACGTGTTCTGGTTCGAAGAACTCCAGCATCGGGAGCTGAACCACATCCGTTGAAAATTCTACTTTCTTCAAAATATCCGGAAATTTATGACTGTCATTGGCTACAAGTACGTGCCCGAGTGGTCCGATTTGTGAAGTATTTTTCAAATCGATAGAAACACATTTAAGGAAATAACCAATATCCTTAATGTCCATGAATTCACTCGAAAAAGAATCCATATAATACTTGACGAAGAATTGTACAGCTCTTAAATGGCGCAGGAGAGGATCACGAAGTCTATCATCTCGTAGAAGCACAAGCAACGTCAAGAACACGTCTGGAAGATCGTCACAATTTTCCAAAATGTAGTGTAAAAGACTTTTTGATGGTCTCGACTTGTCTAAGTATAAAAACAAAGGATACAAACTCTGTTGTATTTTACATAGTTATTGATTTACTCATTTTAGAGTAGTTATCCAGTAAAACAGAAATGTATTTAGTATTTTTAACACGTACCCTCGCTTTGCTGGAAATCAATCTTCTTGTCGACTCCCAGGAGAAATAGGCCAAGATTTGGAGCTGGATGAACAGCACTGCATCTCAAGAGTCTCAGAATACTCTGCTTCACAACCGTAGAACACTGTGAATTGGCCAAACATTGGGAAAAAGTATATTCAAGCATGAGCGCTTGTCTAGAATCACTTGTAATAGCGGCATATAAATGTCCTTCCATTTCCGAATGTTGAGTCAAAATAGCAGTGAGAATCTGGAGAGAGAGTTCTTGATGCTTCCGCGGATTAAACTTGTCAACATATCTAAAAAATTTCAGTATGTATGTAAATTGTTACATTTTGTTACTATTTACTCTCTTGCAGTATCGATTAGTTATTAATTGTAAGGATTTACTTCAATAAAGCAATGAGATATTCAGCTCTTCCCGTCACAATGTTGATACTCAAGACAAGATCGTGGATTCCATGCAAAACTGTACCCTAAACACACAATGTAATAATCGTAATAATTATTGTAATAATTAATTCACAAATAGATCTACAACAAAGAAAACATTTTATATTAATTTTAGTAATTAGTACTTACACCCGCAAACTTTCCTGTTTTCTCTAGGAATGAATCTTGCCGAATGAGTACTTGGTAAATTAAATTCAGAACTTCTAAGCTTGCTCTGTCAACATGTGGAACTTTGCCAACAGACAACTCTCTCACTTTAGTGCAATCGACAAGAATGTTTAGAACCTGCAACTCAATTATTTATAAACTCGATTAGAACAATGACACAGGATGGAATTTCAAGTACAAAAGCATGTGAGTTTGAAGTATTTTGTAAAAATTACCGCTTTGAGTATAGGACAGTCCGAAAGAAATTGTACCATGAGCATCGGGACCTCATCCAGTAAATTCAAAAGAATGCTAATGGAAAGAGCTGTTGTTTCCCACCTCTCTGGAACACTTCGATACGTTCGGTAACTCAGTTTCATCAAAACCGCATCACGAACATAGGCTACATGATTATTCAAAAGTGCCGCTTCGTTCTCCACAATATTTGTCGTACTTTCGTGCCCTCGCAATACTTGACTTCGAGCTTTGACTAATGCGTTCAAAAGTTGAAGGAATCCATTGCACAGAATATAACACTCGAGTCTTGCTTCTCTCTCCTCCAGTTCATCCTTTACAAAGTAATTGGTATTCTTGTTTTTGTACTAGTTAGTAAAATCATTAATGCAGATGTATTGTTATTTTACCCGAAAATCTCCACCACCAGGTTGGATAAGATGTGCAACATAAAAAATTTCCCAGAGGCTAACGACAGTTTCACGTGCAGGAGATTCAGTTGGAATCATTGTTGCTGCTGCTTTTAGCATTTCAGCTCGGATTTCTCTCGGTAGACCACGAATACTTGCACCAGCCAGAAGCAACCTGATCCAATGACGTTTTGTATCAGCAAAATATTTCTTGATATTAGGATCATCGCAAATGGCTTGAACTAGTTTCAAGTATCCTACAATTCCACTCAATTCATGTGGACGAAGTCCAACTTTACTTGATTCCACCATAGTTTTCGGATATACAGTATCCCGTTCCAAAATAGTTTCAGAATTCATTGGAAATTTTCCAAAACTAGACAAATACTTGGTAATTGAGTCAAAGAAGTGTTCAAGCGAGAGGTGATGACCATTTGGTTTGATCAGTGCAAATACTCCAGACGGAAAACTTGCACCGAGTCCTGACATAAAGTTAACATTGCAGGCGAACATGAGGGATGAGTCATTACAAAGAGAACGAGTAAATTTGGAAAGTGAAATCGACTGTCGATTCGGACAGAAGAAAACTTCGGCCAAATTGTTATCTTTATCCAGGCTGTAAAACGAACCCATACAATCCAGGAAACTGTCGTATTCTACCGAACCTTGTGGTGGTCGGCTAAGGCCTTGTTCTATGTACAACTGAAGCGTCTTAGCTGCATCTTCTGATCGGATTTTCATATCTTTCAATTTCATTGGCATATAGTTGATAAAGTCCGTGAATAGTTTATGAAATCGCCGCATGACATGTTCCTCCTCAGCAATTTCGGTTGACTCATTTTTAAAAATCTCCATTTTCAAAAAAGTAAAGACATCTTTTTTGAATTCTAGTTCTTCTTCCCCAAGAAGTTCGTTGGAAGTTTCCATTCCTTTGCCAATTGTCAATCGCCCTTGATTGGTGGGATTGTAGTTGATGGTGGAATCGGAGATGAGTTTGTAGACACAAGTGTAGTAATTAAGGTTGAAGAATACGATGAGTTCGCGACAGAGGAAAGTATTTTTGCTCTCGGCATCCGCTAAATACTTTTTGAATTCCAGAGCGTAGCTCTTATCAAATTCCTCATCGTTGATGTTATGGTCTAACCCGAACAGCACAGCACAAATAAGAAGAACGTCTTCCTTGTAGAATTTCACGTCACGCTCCAAGTGAATATGTCGTAAGTGTTCAAGAATCCTGTAGAAAAATAATTGCTTATTATCAAAAACAAAAATAAGATGTTTCAAGGGTTTTGAAATACGATACATTAATTTAGCAAAAGATGATACAAGAAACAGACAGTAAGTGTGAATAGCTGCTTTTGTTTTAAACTAATTTTCTACCCGTGGTTTTTAGTTATAATAAACAAGGAAAAAAATTCTGCACCAAATTCTTTGTATCAACCAAATCCTCATTAAAAATTCTTTGTCAAAAAAAAATTTGCTGGACCAAGTTTTTTTTATATTATTCAAGTCTTCAACAAAAAATTTTTTGGTCGAATTTTTTTTTCAGATCAAGTTTTTTGTATCATCCAAATCTTCAATAAAAATGCTTTGGTCGAAATTTTTTTTTTCAGATCAAGTTCTTTTTGTATCATCTAAATCTTCAATAAAAAATTTTTTTGGATGGTACAAAAAAAATGTATGCCATCCTTGTGAATTTTTGTATTTATTCCGTTTCGTAGACAGAAATTAGTACCCAGTATCATCAATCCTGAGGAAAGGGAACCCTGGACACCATATGCAAATGAGGCTATAAGAGTCTTATCACTTCCCAACTTTATTAAATAGAATATAAGTCATTGTAAGTTGTAAGAGGCACAGCACAACAGGGCTCGGCGTAGGCTGCACGAAAACGTATCTGTAGTGGTAGTCAGTAGTAAAAGCTACATACCTTTGTGTGTTTTTCCACGACAGGCGTTGTTGGGCTGCCATGCAGAAAATCGTTTGTGCTAATTCCACTCTAATTCCTGTTAAGTATTTGAGAATTTCTGTTCGGTGTCTCCAATCTCCTAGAGCTACATTGGTATCAAGAATTTCCATCTGCTTCAGGATGTCACTTTTGGGCATCAAATCTGTTTTCGTAAAAGATTAAGAAAATTGACAAAGCACTTACAATAATAATACATCAAACTTACCTAGAATTCTGTCAATGAGGTTGTCGTTAAACAAGGTGTCCATATATGGCTGGATAACGTCAATTACTTTATGCGATACTCGAGATCCCCATGTAAGTCCAGGTAGCAACCGAGCCATTGCATGTAATGACGAAAAGAGTGCATGGCGTCCTTCATAGTATAAATTGACCGCAATTAAACCACGAGTCCAGCACGGATAGTTTAGTACTTCGGCCTCGCCTAAAGTCAAGCAAAATCAAGATCGCATATACTTCACTGACTCAGGGTGTTTTTGTTTTACTTCTGGATGAGTTAAATACACTAACGAACATTTTTATGTGAGGTACGTGATAATTCAAATTTAGTAAGTTTGTTTATGATGAATAAAATTTTGGGAAACGTCTTTTAGGTGGTTTGGGAGCAAAAATTTTTTTTTTTTTTGGTTTTCAACGTCTAAACTTTCAAGACACGTTTTCAGATGGTTTGGGAGAAATTTGTTCCTTTAACCAACGTTTAAGAAAGGTTTTTTTCTAACCTGGTCCCCCACTGCCCAAATCTACCCCATTAAAACGTTGAACGAAACGAGTAAATACATACCGGTAACAAGCAAGTCCAAAGCCTGAAACTCGTTGAAATCCAATATGTCTGAAAGGAGGAAGGTTTCGGTAACCCATTCCTGCGGAAGAAGTTGCTTTACGTCATCTACTCGAAGAGATATCGGTTCTTTGATACCACTGTTGATGTACTCCCGCTCCTTCTGATTCTTTGCCTGAAAAAAAATGTATTACGAACAAAATAAGATACTACGGCATCAAAGTTTACGCTAGAACCTTTCAGTTAAGTCTAGACCGTTGATACCTTAGTAGTACACAAGGTACGAAAATTTGACCGATGATGAAGAAGATTTTCTTGTAAGATTTCCAAATTCTCTGGACTTGGACTCTCGGCCGTCTTCCGCAATTCTTCCAACAATTGAACAAACGGAAGCCAACATTCTCCCGACCCGACGTTTACATTTGACGTCTGAGTGGACATGTCTCGACTAGTTTTTTGTTGCCGGTAACTGAAAGGTAGTGGTATTTCACTGTAAAGAACAACGATTTAGATTTATACCTGGTGTGAGAATAAGGTTCTACCGAAGCGAAGTTATAAGTTAGTTCACTTCGTCAGTTCAATTTACTGTAATTCCAATTTCCAACATCGGTTTCAACAATTTTGAAAACAAAATAACCAAAAACAAAACGTTGCGTCTTCAACCAAGACTTTTGACTTTATGAATGAGCCAACCGCCGCGCCGTGACGATAATAGAGTATGAGGGTTGGGCAGAAATGTCCAAATTAATCGTTTATCATTTACATAATGGCGCTTGTTATTCATGTTAAAGTGAGCACAAACACGAATAATGCCTCTAATTGAATAAAATTATGCGATCGTAAATAAACAGCATTTAACTTAATATTTAAAGTACCAAGATTCCAATCAAGTTCCAGTAGTTGGAACTGAAGGGAAGTAAGGGGAAGTTTTAGATAAACCTGTACTTGTATGCATTTACTGTAAGACACTTCTACGCGCCACTTTTCTGCAGGCGTGTTCTTGGATGAAGATGCTTGGTTTCTTCTTGCTTCGAATTGAAACAATTTCTTTGTATTTACAAATTTGAGTTTCCCGGTAGACAAAATTGGGGATGGAGTACGATCTATTTATTAATTTTAATTTCTGTCAAAACTTAATGACGCCAGTTCTCATCATGATACAGGGTTGAATGCATTTTCTGTGCTGTATAATTGTTAAACGGACCCAAAATTTTACTTACAGTAATTTAACTGTTCAGTGCTTGGCTGTGGATATGCTCACCACGCCGTCCGGTTAAACGTTTCGTGTAATTCCTTTTATTTATACAAGGGAATTGGTTTAGAGCCTGGCATTTGGCAGGGGGTTGCAATTTGCATTAACTTGCGGCTACCGACTTGCAAACTGGGTACCGGCTGCAAAGTTAAATAGCGCCTGTAAACAGGCTGTCGGCTAATAAAACATATTTTGAAAAAATTAACTTAACTCAATAGTCTTTCAGCTAATACACATGTAGGATGGTCCTTGTCGCTAGATCTGTCAAAATGCGAAAAATTTCTAAGACTTTTCTTGTTTTGGTTTACTTCAATATTACATCGTCAGGTCGGAAGCTATTCCAAAATGGGTGAATCTGTTTCACCTTGGGTCTAACATCTTGTTACTAATTTTTTTTTTGATAGAGTTAACGAATTAATTACAAATTATATTTTATTCGTTGGACGATGAATGCCGCACACACCTCCCCAGTCCCTATTGGTTTACCGTTGTATTTGTGAGGATTAGGTGAACGGTGATGAGGTGATGATGGTATAACCTCTTCCTCAAATACGGCCCGCGGTCCGCCGTGTCTTATCTCTCTGGTCTGGTCTGGTGTTGCCAAATGCATCGTCTGCGAACTTCTTTATTAGAGAGAATGGCAAAGAACAGCTGTGTATTTGTTCTAGGCAAAAAATGACAACGGCATAACATCCGTAACATGAACGTGCACCACACATACATTCAACTCTCTCAAACCAACAACGACGGAATAACTTGCACTGACTACTTATTAATCCTCTCAGCTGGAACGACAGGATGCGAAAAAGTTAGGCTGTCACTGGTAATTCTTTTTTACTTTATTCAATTTTGTATTGAAGTAAATTTTGTAGTGGAGTAAATCATTCAGGATAAACAACGTTCATATCATAGGTCAGTGAAACAATGCTATAATGGAGCAGTTCTTTCAAGTCAACTACGTGGGTCACGCACAGACGATACCGCAAGAGTCGAAATTAGCAACTTATGCGGCTGTAAGAAATTCCTACGTAGATGCTGATATTAATTGTTTTTAGCTGTTTTTTGTGTCGTTTCAATAGATTCGAAACACATCGACTGGTACTAATGGGGACTGTAGTTTAAGTCAAAATCTGGCATCTCTGACTCTTGATGGCACATCAAGCGTAAGCCTATACACTTTATTAGGTTTTCATTCGTGGTTGTTTCGAAAAAGGATACAGTTAGATACTGTTGTATTTCCCACGCGTTAAGACATAATGATTTTCGATTCGCATTTGAAATTGTTAACTTGGCTTTTGAATCTAATCTGGATGAAGGAATAGCGGAGAAATCGAAAGACGCAAAGGAGTATGCGTAACCAGTATTAGATTGATTGTTTGCTTCAATGAACAACAAGTAAATAATTATTAAAGTAACAGCAACTGATAAATTTATTTGTATTTCGACCTTTTAGTCTGTTGGTGTCATGGGTGGGTTGGATACTGGAATGTTCTCCAAAGGTGTTACGTACTGTCATGCGGAAGAGTTGACGTCTTTAGGCAACGGAGCCTCTCCATTGGCTCTTTCTAGAGATCCCACACCTGTGCCAGGACTGACCTATCAAGTAAACTTTCTGCAAAACCTTAATATTATGAATTGATTTACACTTTTTCTAACGACAGCCACATATTTGGGTGGAACAAGAAAATGTTGGAGGAACTACATATTACTATGCCGAAGAGGCACCAGAAGTATTACCAGATGATATTTCTGCCCCTCTATTATATCCAAATTATTCTGTTTACTCTGGTCCTCCATCACATCTCAAGGATTACTCACCAAGACTAGGAACTTTGCCACCTTCTACAGGAAATCCAGTGGTTCAACCAAATCCCCAAACTAATTCTTATTTTGTTAGTGATGAAGTTCGACAAGAAATTATTCACAAAAATACTGTGAGTTTAGCACAACCAAGTCGGCAAAATTTTCCAGACCTTCCACTACAAGTTGAACATTTTATTGACATTTGTCCTCTGGAGCCACTTACGCACCAATCTGCAACATTTGGTTATCCTACATCAGTTTATAAAGGAACAAATATGAAAACTGGATTGCATTATTGTCTCCGGAGAATTCAAGGTTAGGTTAATTTATCAAATTAGAACGTCCGAAACTAGAAAGGAAATGAGTAGATACGATTCATATTTGTATAGGATTCCGAATTCCAAGTACCAAATGTCTCGGGTTGATAGATGCTTGGAAGCAAATCGTGCACACAAACTTAGTGTCGTTAAGAGAAGTTTTTACTACCAAGGCCTTTGGTGATAGCTGTGAGTGAGACGCTTAATATGCACTGACCAGTAGCCGTGCTACAGGTACTTACCACGCTACTCCTCTATTCTAATTCTTTTTGTTTCTTTTTTTGTTTATCAGCATTGATTTTTGTCTACGACTACTTTCCCGCGTGCGAGACTATTATGCTTCGCTATTTTGATCGCAACAGTCATACTAATGGTTATGTTGACCCCTTCAGTACTGGAGATCCTGCAGTTCCAAGACCGTACAGTCACCAAAAGAATGCTCTTCTCCGTCATCATCAGAGTTCGAATAATCTTGTTTAATTTGACTAAACTTCTCCTATTGAATGGAGATGCTACAATTTTCTATTTTTGTAGATATGTTACCGGAGAACCTTTTATGGTCGTATATCGTGCAGTTGAGTTCTGTAATCAGAACAATTCATACGGCTGGACTGTCAGTGAGATCCCTCGATCCAACGAAGATATTGGCACTTTCGAAAACAAGGCCAACGATTCGTCTCAATTGTTGTGGGGTTTATGACATTGTTAGTTTTGATCCTAATAGCAACCTGGTAACACTCAATCAATTCTATCAGGTAATATGGCACTGGCACGTTCTAGCCTTATTATACATTAATACATTCGCATTTCATCTCAACGTCAAATATTGAATTTGTTGAATTCTACTTAGTTGGAAGATCTCTTAGCTCTGGGAAAGTTGATTCTAGCTCTGGCGTGCAATTCACTTCTAGCGATTCAACATGAGAATCTTTCAACGTCTCTTGACTTGATCTCGAGAACGTATTCATCAGATCTGAGAAATTTAATTGTATATCTGATGAATCCTCGAGGATCTGGAAATCGGACAATCAACGACATCATGCCAATGGTCGGGGCTAGGTTTTATAATCAACTGGATGCTGCTGTAGCTCGCGCCGACGTGCTGGAAGATGACCTCTCCAAGGAGCTTGAAAATGGTCGGTTATTTAGACTAGTTGTGAAACTCAATACGGTTCTGGAGCGTGAAGAGTAAGCTAAGTAATTTGTAAGAAGTCAAAACTAATTCCGTGTGTGAATCATTGAGCTATTTTAATTTTTTTTAACAGACTTGCCATGGATGCTTCTTGGGCGGAGACAGGGAACAGGTATCTGCTCAAATTATTTCGAGATTACATGTTTCATCAAGTGACGCCTGATGGGCGGCCATGGGTAGACTTGTCGCACGTCATCTACTGTCTAAACCGATTAGACTCGGGCATCAACGAAAAGGTTAGTTAACAGTTAACGATTTGTTCAAATAAACTGCGATCATGTGATCATTTTTCTTTCATTTCATTTTTAAACAAATTAATGCAAATACACTTGTAAAGTGAGAGAAATTTCTTCGAAAAACCTTGGTAGGCATTTCCTACAGCTTCACTGCTGTTTTAAATCAGATACGGTTTTGAAGTGGAAAAATGTAACTAATAACCAAGGTTTAAAGTTTTCGTGTTTTGGCAGCTGGTTCCTGATAACGGGAAAATTTCTTTGACTTTGTACACAGTTGTTTGCGAGTTGTATTGCACGCCTTATGCACATAAATCGCGAATTTGTTTTCTTTACACGAAACTTTTTTTCTTCTCAATTCAGGTTCAATTTTTATTTTATTTGACAATGTTAATAGGTATGCCTGTCTTCACGTGATGGACAGAGTGTCCTCATCACTACATTTACGGAACTAAGGGTATGTTTAGAACAATCATTTAGCGATGTTCTGAATTTTGCAAACCATTCACCAGTTAAGACCGTGCCGCACCATGGGGCCGCAATGATGTCATCCCAGTGATATGACTGCCATATAGTTATTTTCCATTCCCAATCCCAAGTTATATACTCACGGTAAATATATTGAGGCAGTAAGGGAACAACGCAGAAATCCAGATTATGTTCAATACTACCAAAAATGGTTACAAATTGAAATTCTCCTGCCTAACTGTTTTATGCTTCCTACCAGTTTAATACAATTGTTTCTTTTCCGAAACTGTTGTACGAAGCAGGATTGAAGCTTCCGAAAATATCAAAAACTGCATTTATAAGAAGAGGACAGATGTGGGTTTCAAGTTGATGAGTGACATTCTGAACTTCTGAGCCTGTTTTTCCAGTTTAGACAGAATATACCTCATCAATGTTTGGTAGTTTGCTAAGTTTGTAAGAGAAGGTTGCGCAGAGTACTTGAATACGATAGCAGCAGAAATAATTAGGAACGAAACCATTATAAATATGAGGTGGTTATGAAAAGAAATTTAAGGTGACGAAAAGACTGTTTTGTCAAGTATTTAAGGTTTTTCTGGGCCTCGTCTCACTTTTCCCTGACTGCAAATGAAAAGAAAATAATTGGGAAATGAAATACTATAACTTAGCTAAAGAAATAATAACGTGGTGACCTGTTTTTTTTAGAGGCGTTATAGTAGCAACGTAAAGTCACTGATCTCTTATTTTTCTTATTTGTTTTTGTTTTGTTCCACCCATATTTACATCTGCCAAGTTCTACTGTAAAAAATGAAATTGGCAATGGGAATCTGGGTCAAAGGTTAACTTCCCAGATAATTTTAGCGTCCAAGCGAGGAGAACAGTGATGAGAGACATACTGATGATTCCCGAAAGAAAATATGAACTGTTACTGGGTCGATTGTTAATTTTTGTTTTTAATTCCAAATTTATAAATTTACTCTGGGTCAAAAAATTTTTCAGAAATTTATCTTACTTTTAAAAACGAATAGTATGATGTTTCAGGTGTTAAGAAGAAGATATGGATTTGAATATCTCAAAATATTGTAATTTTGAGATTTGCGAGACCAAGTTGACTAAAAGTGGCAAAAAACTTCTAGAATTCAGCAACATTTTGAAAGCATGTAGTGTAGTTCAGACAACAATATTAGTTAAGTCTCAACGTAGGACAGACTTGGTCTCGCAAATCACCGAAAAACAATAGTATTTTCCCAATTCTCAGAACCCTCCTCGAAATTACTGGTAGGAAAAACTGGAAGACGAAAACAAGAAACCAATAAGGGTCGAATTGAATATTCTCTTATAAAATAGGCTACTACTAAAAAAATGTTAAAAAAAATAATTAAAACTTAAAAAACTATAAAAAAAAATAATAAAACCATGTTAAAATTTTAATTCGATTGGATTTTCTACGGAATTTACATTGCCACATGTTAAAAACTAATTGAGTTTAGCAATATACTAACATTTGTAAGAAATTTTGAGTTTATGGACGGAATTTTGTTACTAATTTAAAAACCATGTTTGATTTTAAATTACAGAGAGCCTTGTCAAAGACGTTTAGTCCCGTGTCATGTCGACACCAGTCAAAAGTACATAGCAAACGGTATAAATTAACCTACCTTTCGAAGAAAACTGTTGATGATCCTACTAATAATTGCCACACAGTGTCAAGTTTTTCGTGACGTAAGTAAAAGTTACATTTCAAAGTTCAATTTCATGGCCGTATGCTGCTCTTTGTTTCTGAAGTTCCATAGAATGTTGGTGGGTTAGGTCGGGGTGCTGTTGTTGGTAGGCCATTGACCTTCCTGGAAGGATAGCTTCTGTCCTATAAGCTTTGACTCGTTTGCAAACTTTGTCTCCATAGATGAGGACAAGAAAGACAACGAATAAAACTAGGAGTGCCAGTATGGCGAGTCCAGGCCAGTATACATGAAACATAATTGTCAAGTGTTGAGGTCAAGGCACGTACTCACTGTTTATCGCTGACAGTTCTGGTTGCAGAGTCAACGGTGGTTGCTTACGGGGATTCCGAATCCAAATTGGCAAAATCAATCTAAGAAAAATAATCCTCGTTATTTTCATTTCATTATAATTTAATTTGGTTGTGTTAAGTTTTTCAAAAATAGTTAGTCATTGCGAGGAATTTTCCCGAAAATCAAAACACAGGATAAAAGTTTCGGTAAAAATCGGTTCCGCTCGTTTCGTTCGTTTTGCTCACTCAATATATGTTGAAGTACTTTTAAAACATGACAAAACTTGCCAACGAGTTTGCTTTGTCATTGCTCCATTATTGAAACATTTCAAAAGTGAGCCACACATGAATCCTATTCTTTGTAAAGCTTCATTCGGTTTAAGAGATTAGATTACTTGAGCGGACATAGTACCTGTTCCCCGTGTCAGGACTTCTCCAGTACTCTCGATACGGTGAACAGCAACAAAGTACAAAGTTGAGCAGTATAATAGAAACACCGAAAAGGGTACAAATTGTAATGGCAACGTAAAATGCAGTGTAGTCTGAGTACTCGAATCCGTGCTCCTTGAAATATGGATTTTGTTCCCAGGCGTGATCGTCTTCAAGAATAGACATGTCGCATCTTCAGAAATAACAGAACGATGTCAACTAAAATTTAAAAAAAATATTGTAAAATCATACACATCCCACATCCGGAATTTAAGCAGCGTGGATCAGCGTCTGTGTCTCACTAACTTCATACTTTCACCGAAAAGGTACCAACTTACCCCCTTTATTTTTAACCCAGTATCGTTTTAAAAGTTGTAACGCTACAATCCAATTAGTCAAAGTTAAATGACCATGAGATTTAGTAGTTTTCTAACTTTGTTCAACCAGGACTGACCGACCTACGGAAGTTACTTTCCAAATAGGACGAAATGTGTATACTAGTTTTTGTTTCTAATTTGTTTTTGTCTAGAATTTGTTTGTGCTTACCTGGACTTTCTCCAAAGGTGTGTCCGCAAGCAGGAGATAGACTGACTCACCAAATGAATGAAGTCCCAAAATATTTCCCCTGTGACAATGGATATAAAAGAGTTCGTTTTTTCTTGGCAACAGGTGCAGTCCATTGTTATAAAGTCTTTCCCCTCGTTCTCTCTACAAACTGCCTAAATTCAACCCTTCTTATATCCATAAGTGCGTGGTGTGAAGCGAAACCAACAGACAGGCGTTTGTGGTCGAAGCTTTATTTTGCTCAGTTATATTGCGATTCAATGCAGGTACTACCCTCTTCTTCCAGGATGGCGTTGATGAAGTGAGGTGTAAAAACGACAATGGGAAGGGAATGGGACAAATCGGGCATTGTGTGTTTAATTTTTAGAGGCTTAACAGAAAATCAAACGATGTCGCATTCATTACTTCCAATTGTTTTTGAAGAGCATTTTTTATAGATTTTCAGATTTTTTGAAAAAGTGTTGATATGTTGATAACGTTTATTAGATTTTCCAATTCTACAAGAAGACTACTTTTAGATTTAGACTTTAGATTTTAATTATTAGTATAAAAAAAGGTTGTAAGAAAGAGAAAATTAGTAAGTTATGATTTTTTTTATTTAACATGTTCAAACTTTAGATGTAATTTAGGGTAAATTCACACAAGTTGCAACTGAAGAACGTTTTTATTCTCCACGAAGGACTCCATTGGTTCCCCATGAGTTAAAATGGCGAAAATACTTTCTGCCTTCACCCGTATTCGTTTCATCCTGAACTTCACGAGGACGCTGGTGACCTGCTCGAAGGTCAACGCTCCCTGCTAGTCGTCGTCTTCCAGCCTCATTGTTTGGACGCCCTCTAGGTCTCTTTCCATTGTGTTCTCGATTGACATCAAGTAACCTCGAATTTGTACTAGATGTTTTTGGCAGTATGAGTTCATCCTCTTCATAAACCTGTTTGTCAGGCAAGAAAGGAATTTCAAAGTTCCTGGATGAAGAAGACACAGCAATGGCATAGCTTGATGACTTGGAGTTAGTTCCGTGGGCTCCATTAGTAACAGAACTTGTACTGTGAACCATTCGATTTGAGTTTCGTCCGTTAGATAGAGCTTGACCAAAGGCTGAAGCACTTTGTGGGGTATCATGAGAAGTGTAGCTCACACTAGAGATTTGACTAGTGGCCATGTTTTCTGCCGAATTTTCACTGATAGTGTTAAGTGTGTTGAAGGATCCAGGAACAGTAGTTTCGCCTGTCATGTCTAAACTCATTTCAGAACAACCACGTGGGACCACGCGCTGAAATCAAAAGACAATTATTGATCTGATAAAAAAGATTTAACGAAAATAGGCAAACCATTTATCTTGTTTTTTTTTTGTTTAAAGAAAAATTGAAATGTAATCATCGAAATTTTGATAAATTTTGTTTACCGAAAGGAAAACAATCCGGCGTCCTTTTTTCCCTACGTAACAAACCACATTGCGCATAGCAGAGTGAACTTCTGGTCGCCCAGACGTCGTTGTCGTGGTTGTCGTTGGACTCGTAACTCCCTCACCGAGTGGTTTCCTCAAATGGGTATTTTGGTATCCATTTCCATTATAACTCGAAAGTGCTATAAATAAACGTTGAAACGAGGTTCATATTACAGAAAATTATTTTCATTGATTTAAGTGAAACTGATTCGCTCCTTGAATTAAATTTTATAGACCAGAACCGGTTGACGGAAATGGAATTTTTTTTTGATAGATTCATTGAAATTCCATTCGAACACCCTATGAATTGAGTTGAACTGCGTGTGCAGTGAAGTGAATTTTATGAGGGTATGAGCTCCGGTCATTGATCTGGATCAGTTTCAAATAATAAATTGGGCTTACGCGGAAGAATCGTGACGGTGAAGGAACATCGGGCGACGTTGTCACTAGGATCTCTCGCTTCATAATTTATGTAGTGCTCTCCCAGTGTAAGAATCGTTCCAGGGTCGTGGGACTTTTTTATAGAGGAAATTCGAACGTTATCATTAAAATGTGGTTCTAGCCACGTCACAGAGCGTGCACTTTGACCCGGATTGAGCCGAAATGTAAATGATTCGGGGCACTCTCTAACTCGAGGAGCGTCCATGTCTATCAAAAAATAAGGAAGTTAGCATAAAAATAATGCACGATTATGAAAGGGACAAAATTAGCAAATCCTGGCGTTAAACTGTTACCTCGAATCTCCAGGGTGAAGGCGCACTCAGCAGTATTGTTGTATGGGGCAGAAGTTCTGGCTCGAAATGTAATACGTTGTTTCCCAGGACCAATTTCAGTTTCGAGTCCTTTGGCCCATGAAGGTTCGGCGGTGACCTGCCTGGATCGACCAATTTCAAATTACGTTAAAAGAGCTGTTTTCGAATTGTCCGTTTTAATTTTGCAAACCTTACCTCCACCAATCCACGTTTGTTTGCGGTTGTGGGATAATGACATAGGCCAAATTCTTATTCGGCTGCAAATCAATCCGGATGTCATCTGGGCAGGTGATCCAAGGAGTCTTGAATCCTTGAAAACGTTAATAAAAATTGAACAATGTTTAATGAAACAGTGGAACAGTAAATCGCTGTTAGGGGAAATCCTAAAAGAATAGCACTATTCTTCTGAAAAGGAATCGGACTTTGAAGTATTATGGAACAAACACTGACGCTTACTATACGAAAGTTGAATGAAACTATTCCTCGATGCCGAGGTCGGTGGTGTTGTAGTCATGATTGGCATGTTCACTGGTCCAAACTGGTGATATGGTCTACCCGTTGTAGATGTTAGTGGGACAAATGGCGAAGGTACTCTAGGTTTGCTCCAGTACCTTTCTACTTCAGCCAAATTTGAAAACCGAGAGGCTGGAGGTGGTGGTGTAATCGGTTCACGTGTTGTCGTCTGAACAACCCGCGGTTGGTGAAATATTGGGCGAAACGACGTTACTTCCACAGGTTGACGAAAGGCAGGTCTGGTAGGTATGAAATCATGACCACTATCAGGTGGGTACGGAGCCACTCGTGGAATTTCGTTAGACGGCGTTGTTTCTGAATGAGTGAAAGTCGGTAGCCCATTAGGTTTCGGCAGCGCTACAAGCATTTATTTAAATGTTACATTTTATTGTGATTTGACGCTAAAGTTTGATTAAATTGAGATACCTTGACAAAATCCGTTGGTAGTTCCTTGCCACGCTCCAGCGGTAGCATTGCAATGAAGTGTATAGTGACCTCTGAGTTCAAACCCGGAACGACATCTCAGTTCACACATACTCCCGGGTGAGTACGTAGTCTGTCTCTGTCGTCGTCGTAAGTTGCGGCGATTGCGAAATTGGCGCGAGCCTCCGGGTGACCTTCCCTCTCCGAAGGGAACCATATTTGGTTGTCCGGGTCGATGAGTCTTCCGGGCTGTCCAATCTTCTATGAGTCGCCGTTCCAGTTGACTATGTCGGTGGTGAATACCTACTGGACTTCTAGAACAATAGAGATAGGCAATCCCAGCCCCACGTGGAACTGGTGGCGTCGGGCAGTTCTTAATGGGGCTGTCTTCATTTCCCACAAAAGTTGGCGTAGGTAAACTGAATTTTGTCGGCGTAGGTTCAAATGAGGTTGGTGGTGGGGTAGGCGGGGACGTGGTGGTGGTAGGAGGTGTGGTGGTGGTGGTCGTAGTTGTGGTGGTACTAGTAGTGGTTGATAGTGTGGTCGGTATTCTACGACCAATGCAAGCGCGTCGATTAGGTCCAAGTTCAAAACCGTCGGAGCATGCGCAGTAGAAGCTGCCTTGAGTATTAACACAATCTTGACTACACCCTCCATTTCCAATTTCGCACTCATTCAAATCTCGACACAATTTCTCATTTCTGCAAAAAATTTAAAATTCAGTGCCAATAAAAAAAAAGTTTATGAAAAAAAAACTATGGTTGACACACAATTACCTGAAATCTTTGATAAATCCTGGACTGCAAGAGCAGCGAAAGGAGCCGGGAAAATTTGAACAAATTTGCGTCTCTCCACACATTCTCAACCGACATTCGTCCACATCTTCAAAAATATAAAGTTGTATTTCAATAGATCGAAAATTTAACCCAACTTACCAGCATAATTAACTAATTAATTCGAAAACAGAAACGTAAAATGCAACGGAATTTACGTGAGTTAAAAGCCTTTCTTGGTCTGCAGTTACGCACTATCGATGCCGCGGTTTTCTTTTTCATTTCAGTTGCACAGCTTTTTTTTTTTTATAGTCGCACGTGGAAAAGGGTTGCATACTAAAAATAATTTTTGTTTTGTTTTCACTTTATTTCTTATTAAGCGTGCCTACTTTTTAAGTAAATAGAAATTAATGGATTGAAGACCGTGACATTTTAAGCTTATTTAAGAATACCCGCTACATTTGTAGAATTGAACTTGATATTAGCATAACAAATGGGCTCAGATTAGTACGCACATTCCTTTGGATTTCGGCAGAAGACCGACGTAAGGGAATGCTTCTAATCCGTATAAAAATAAAAAGGACTTTTTTTTTGGAACAATGAAAGCGTAAACTGAAGTGCCAAAGACAGACACTCAATTTTATCCGGAACAAAAGTCATGTTCCTTCTTAAAGAATAAATTTCATTTTGAGCAAGGTAATTAATATAATGCTAACTACCATGATTGTGACATGAGACGCGGTCGTAAGAGCGTAAGACCGCAGTTGGGTTTATTTATGAAGCGTGAGGAATGTGAGAACAAAACGCTTCTTTTCAAATTCCCTTGTTCTAAAACCCCGGAAGAATTTAAAATTACGAGCCATTTCAACTTCTTGTGTGCCCTCTGCTTTTCGACCAATAAATCAAAAGGTGTTGGATAGAATGTAGTGTCTATTTGATATGTCATCATTAGAAGGGAGTGCGAACTCACTGCATAGGGAACAAGGAAGTGGAATTTTTCCAAGCCTCATGCATTTTTTGCCAAGAGAAAAATAGTAGTTAGAAAAAAACTTGTACAAGTATTTTTTTGTAAGAAAAAAGTACTCTCGACTTACCCAAGCATTCCATTCCGTCGGGTGACAGTTCGTAGCCAGCGAAACATTCTATTCCTGCCTTTGGCAAGTCTTGGCCAACCGTTGGAACTGGAGGAGTAAGAATAAATTCGACATGAGTTGTAAAGGTCATCGATCGTTCTGTTGGGTCAACGGGTGGCGGTTGAGTCACTCCTACATCTTCTCTTGACACTTCATGGATCGTCGTAGTAATGGGTTGTGGAGTGGTTGCCAGGGTGACGTCTTCATCTTCCTCTTCATCCGTTGGCTCTTGACTCAAATCCGTGACAGACGTCTCGTCAACTTCCAACTCAATAGGTTTAGTCGGTGCTAAGTGAATGGGCTGTGTTCTGTCACTTCCGTGTCTGTTATTCTCATTAACTCGTCGCTCAGCACTGAACCTTCGACCCTCGTAGAGCTCTCGCTCTTCTTCCTCGTCTTCTTCTTCAAGTTCTAAGTCTTGGTGATGATACTTTTCACGTTCTCCAACAACCTGTGAGTCAATTAGAGCTGGCATAGGAGTAATGGGAGCTTCTGTTGAAGGAACGCTTTCCTTGGGAATTTCCACTGGTTGAAAATGGGTCATTTCATTTTCAGACGAGGCTGGCGGTTCCACTTCGTATTCGTTAGGATCTCGGTTTTCTTCTTGCTCTTCCGAATTTGTTTCGTGTGGGCTCTTGTCTTCGTCAATTTCCTCTGGATCTTCTTCATTCGGTATTTGTTCTTGTCCTTCTTGGACTGGAGCTGCAGGGGATGAATGGAAAGGCTGCACTGGTCTCAATGTTGGTGGTACCGTAGAGTAAACCCGTTCGTCCGTTTCGTGGGCCGTTGGTGGAAATGGTGATTCTGTTGTATAGCGCTGGTGAACTTCAACTTCGTATTCTTCTTCTTCTTCGTCTTCTTCTGCTTCAGGTTCTAGAATTAAGCACCAAGAAAATGAAACAATCACCAACAATCTCAAAATGCGGGTAGACACTTACTAGTTTCATCAGGTGGTTCGGCCGTCGTTGTCGTAGTTGACGTTACATCCTCTTCCGCTCCATTATTTTCTGGAGTCTCCTCAGATTCTACGTATTCGTAACTTTCTGGATTCGGTTCAGGTGTTGTTTCCTCTCTAAATCTCTCCAGGTCATGTCGTCCAGATTCTTCAATTGGAACCTCAGGCAGTACGGAGCTTTCCACTTCATTTTTGGGTTCAGGTTCATTTTCTTCTTCGACTTCTCTATTATTTTCTATTTCCGGTTCAGTTTCAGACAAACTTGGCGGTAACGTTGATGACGCTTCAGCTTCTGTGTCTTCATTATCTGGGGCAATAGTTGTTTGTCTAGGGTCAACTTCTACCTCTTCGTTCTCTTCTTGCGACAATTCAGCCTGGCGACGTTCCTCTTCACGTCGCCGTTCTTCATATTGTCGCTGTTCTGCGACTAAACGTTCTTGTTCTCGTCGTTCTTCATCTAAACGATCTTCTTCTTCCTCTCTATCTTCCTGTTCTTGGCGAGCTACTTCACTTTTGCGCTTATTTACTGCTTCAACACGCTCTTCTTCCTGTCGACGCTCTTCTTCTTTCCGAGCTTCTTCTTGAATTCGCTCATCTTCATCGCGCTCTCGTTCTTCCTAAAATCATTTCCTCAGTTTCTTTTTTAGTTTTTAAAAAAACTTTGTACTAAAGGTCAGTCCCCCCATGCCAACGCAAAAAATCAAAACGCCCTTACCCGCAGGGTTTTGGCACGTGCCGCGTTTTCTACCCAGAATTTCACATTTACGGAGCCATTTTTTCATTTTAGGAGCTTACCTCTTCGTGCCTTCCATTTTCGTCTTCATATTCGTATTCTCCATCGTACTCGTCCTTTGTTCCTTCGCGACGGTCTTCACCGACGTCTGGTTTTGCTGGATTTTCTACGGATTCCGAATGATTTGCTCTAGGTAGCGGTGGCATAGCCGTAGGTGCCGTTTCCTCTACTTCCTCCTCTTCATATTCATATTCCCCACCATCTTCGTACGACGCTTCAGCTTGTCGCTCCGCTCGACTCAGAACTCGTTCTCCATCCCTACATTTTTTAGGGATAGAGCTCTAGTATTTTTCTACTCATTTGTTGTAAAAGGAAAAAAAGATAAGCGAAGTTTGGAATCGTTGAATATTACGTAAAAAAGCAAGAATAGTTCAAAAAAGTCAAGACACTCAAGTTTCATCAAACTAAGACATTATATTTATGATTAGAATTTACACTGCGTAAACTTAATAGAAAAATAGATACCTCCTTCAGGAAATGAAAGTGTGAAAGGTGTTAATGAGTTTAATAGCTAGAAAAGTAAGTGTCTCATAAATCTTCTAAGGAAAGAAGGAATCTACAGATTTGAGAAAGAGATGCGGAAGAAAACAAAAATAGTTGGTAACCTTTTCACGAATTCTCTGATCTGATGACGCTGTGAACCATTCTCCGATTCCTTGCAAATAACTGAAAGGAACAATAGCAAATTCACGTTATCTAATGTTCTATAAAAAAAACGTTAGAAATATTTTTTGCTTTAAGAAGAATCAAGTAGAGCTGAAAAATATTGTACGACGAAAAACACTTTTCGCACAACTTAAAATAGTAGAAGACAATTACACTTACCAGACAAGCAGTTGAGGGCTGCGATAAAATAAAGCAGGGTGAAAGCAGTCCACTTGCTCGTCATCTTTCTTCACTTTAAACTTCAACAGTTGAAATTGATTTGAGGAGTAAATTTATTTTGGCATTTAGTCTATACTCAAAATTATTTGGCGTCATACGCAGAAAAAAAAATTAAAGTTCAATGTTCTCGCGCATCTACAAACTTTTTTTTCTCTGTAATCTGAATCTGAACCTTTGGATTTTTCAAAGGTTCAATTTCTAAAGGCGTGACCTCCAGAGAACCAAGGTCATCACCACTTCCTTCGTCTTGCCTTGATAAAAAAAACACTTTCCAGCAGACAGTTTGAGGCAGACGCTTCTCTGAAAGGCTTATTTTTTGCACTAGGAGATTGCAAATTATTTTTTAACTGTTCTCCTGGAATGGGAAAGAATGACAATTTAGTTTGAAACAGAAACACAAATTTTTTAATTGTTTGAACTTGGTTTCGGTCTAAATATTTTTTCTATAAAAGCAATTGGTTCCCTGTTCTTAGTTTTTAGTACACTGCCGTTGGTGAAGGGGATGAAGGGTTGTTAAATACCCGTGGAGATTTTCTGGATTGAATCTTTCTCTTGTGCCCTATTCCTTATTTTTAGAATTAGTATAAACGACTATCCTCTCTTCAACTATATTTAGAAGTGATCTCTTAAAGCCACTTACCCTATCTTGACTCTTTAGAAAAACAGAGGTTTCATTAGAAATTAACGACAAGAGGGTATGCTAGTGCAACCTAAGAAGCCATAGATGGACTCTGAGGATCCATTGGTAGTAGCTGAGGATTCATTGGTGGAAGCTGGGAATTCCTCGGTGGAAGCTGAGGATTCATTGTTGAAGGCTAAGGATCCATTTGTGGAATCCGATGATCCGAATGTGAAATCTGATGATTCATTTATGGAATACTAGTAAACCCTTAATTCGCGTTTCGCGCCAAAGTCGATTGCCATTGCATTTTGTAGAGTCATTGCAATGGCAAAAGGGACTAAGGAACCCAACTTTATCAGTGAGTCTATACAGTGTGAGTGTAAAAGAACTGTAAGGTTCCCAGTGTTGACATTAAAGAGAAGTTGAGTTGTTGAACTATTTTT